>JAJOOR010012172.1:0-27870 GCA_036250505.1 Solanum acaule
TTTTTTTTTTTAATGAATCAAATTTTTATATTATGTTATATCAGATGTTCTCTATAATAACATTTTTTACTAAATATTTAGAAGTCAGACACCAGAGAGGTTTGAGTGTTAACAATTTATAACTAACAAGATTATTTTGATAATTTGTCACCAAACCATCCTTAAATAATAGGAATATTGATGGATTTTTGTTGTTTAGTGAGATAAGGTGTTTACCTCTAAGTCGTATATTCTTTTTATTGTTTTATATATATCAACAAATTACTTTTCATTTGTGGCCTTTTTTCTACTAAACTCTTTTAGCACTTGCCTAGAATATTAGTAGTAGTATTTTTTTAAGCATAAAAAAGTATTTGGTCAAATATTAATTAATTTCAAATTTTGGTTATTTAAAAATCAAAGTCAAAGACATACATATAAAAATGAAAGAAAATATTTCTTGTTCCATAAAATGTAATTTATATCTCAAAATTAAAGTTGTGTTGGATCTTTAAGGATAACTCACATTTTCACAATATTATTTAAGTTATACACACTGACAATTAAACTTATTTTTTTTTACACAATCAATATAATTTACCTATCGATTACTAATGTTGCCATAAAAATATACATGTAAGTCTAACATTTGCGATAATATTATCTCACTATTTTTTTTAATCTTTTTTTTTGTACATTGCAGATTTTTGGATAAAGCAGCAGTAGTAACAGACCCTGAAATAATCACCAATAATAAATGGACATTATGTACAATAACACAAGTTGAAGAATTCAAATCCTTCATAAGAATCCTTCCAATTTGGGCCTCAACAATTGCACTTTCAATTTCATTTGCTCAACTCTCAACATTTTTCCTAACCCAAGCCAACATCATGGGCCGAAAACTAGGCCCACATTTCACTATCCCGGCCGGGTCCGTCCCGGTCTTCACCGCCCTCAACGGGCTCCTCCTCGTCCCGATATACGAGAAATTTGTGGTCCCGTACCTCCGTTCCAAGACGGGGCACCAACGTGGCATCACATCATTGCAACGTATCGGGGTAGGCTTATTCGTGTCAATATTTGCCCTAATGTCCGCTGCATTGGTTGAGAAAATGAGGCGTACACACTCTGACCCTAAAGGGTTGACCGTATTTTGGTTATTTCCACAATTTTTCCTTGTTGGTACCGCTGAAGTTTTTTCATATGTAGGTCAATTGGAGTTTTTTTACGACGAAGCGACCGACGGTACGAGGAGTATAAGTAGTGCATTATTTTTAAGTGAAATTGGAATTGGGAGTTGGTTAAGTTCAGCCATAGTGAAAATTATTGAAAGTGCAAGTGGTGGTGTAGAGGAAGGTTGGATTAGGAATAATCTTAATAATAGTAAACTTGATTATTTTTATTGGATATTAACAGGAATAAATGGAGTGAATTTTTTGGTATATTTAATTGTTGCATGGAGGTATAAGGGGAGAAATTATGAAAGAGGAACAATTAGAGATGAGTCTAATTTAATTGAACTTGATGGTCAATTCAAAAAGGAGAATGATACTAGGGAATTTTCTAGTATGGCCTCTTGAATAAGGTGTACGTGACGTCTATCGAAAACAGTATCTTTATTCCACAAGAGTATAAGTAAGTTTCAAATATAGTTCACTCTTTTCAAATCGACTTATGAGATTATTGTTGTTGTTGGCCTCTTAAATGAGGTTTAATTTCAAGTGGGGAAAATCAAGAAAATTAAAGAGCTTATTTATTTATTTTTCATTTTAAAGCACATGTTCTTTCATTATTTCTTTTTATTTTGAATATTCACAGATATTTTATATATGATCAAGCTTTGGAACTTGTTTCATTGGTGTATTTAATTTACTTCTTTCGTCACAAAATACTTTGTAACATTTTTTAATTTCGAATTTATTTAATTCTCAAAGCTAAATAAGATTAGATTTAGATATTCAAAATTAAATATTATAAGTTACAGTTTTTCTCATATCAAAATAGCAAAAAACAAATCTGAAAATTTTTGCTTTACTTAAACATTCAAATATATTCTTATACTATTATAAAATAATATGTTATATCCCTCCAAACAAAATATTTTTGTATTATAATAATATTGGAGCGCGTTTAATAGCATTTTCATTTTCTCTCGAAATACTAATCTTAAAAAGTGACAATTTGTGTACTTTTCCAATATATATACAAAAAGGGAAAACCCCTAAAAAAATCCAATATTAAAAAGTTCTAATCCTAAAATAATTTGGTTAGCCTCAAAATTTCCTATTTACCGTACATTAATTTCCTAAACCTAATCCTAATTGGTTTAATATTTTGTATTACAAGCCTTTATAAATAACACTTCCTTCCAAGATTTTAATTTCAAGTCACTTTAATTTGTTTGTCTAGTTCATATGTTCCCCTTATAGTTGCATTATTGTTATTTCGTCTTCATAGAAATTTTGAGCAAATTAAAAATGAACGAAAATATGGCTATATCATTGATGTTAAAACGATTTTTCGATTTTCTAGCAGAGGGGACTCGGCCTTCGATCCTGTTTGCTATAATCTTTTGTCATTTTGCAGCAGCGTTAGTATTTTTGCCATATTTGGACACGATAAATATGTCAATTATCGCGATACATGTGAAGAGGGCATGGTTCACTATTTTTACGTCTTATTCGTTATACTTATGGTACATATTCTTCTTCTTGATTCAAGAAAAAATGTGTTTATGTTCAACGCGATATATTTGTGAGAGATGCATGAATTATTACGATATTATTGATGAAGAAGCACAAATATGTGAAAGAACTAAATTTGGAATAATATTGGAACATATATTGGACTTACTAGAAGATCCAATTAGGTTTTTGGTTTTCTTAACGGGTTTAGTTATTTCAAAATTATTACTTGTGGATTGTTCAAGGGATTTTATTATAAATTGGGAGAATTATCAAGTGTTGAATAAGGTTTCTTTTGTGTTGTTATGGTTATGGTCGTTGTCATGGTACATCTTATTCATCATTTTTCCTATCGTGATACATTCCTGAGGCAATCAACAAATCAATCAATTAACTGCAACTCAGTTTCAAATGAAGATATTGATGAAGAGATACGAGAATAACTTCTGAAAGGAGGGATGCAATATTGAAATCAATCGGTCAGTCAATTGTGCCTTATAGTTTCAAGCTCTCGATTGATGTCTTAAAAATGTGTAAGAGATATCGTAAAACTATGTTATTAGACCTAAAACTATGTGATTTCTAATTTAATTGAGTTTAGGGACAAGTACAAGAACCTCATGTTGAATTTATTAATTTATTTTTTTATTCGTTTATTATATCAAAAATATTTTTATTTTTATTTTTACTTGTCCTGTTTACCGTATCAAGAGTATTATAGAGAAAAAATTGGTCATTAATTCTTTTCCTTTACAAAAATTAATTCACAAAAACTTATCAAATATAGGATGAAAACTAACTTTTAGATAAAGAAACTATTTCTTTTTTTAGCTTCATATCTAAACTATTGACAGTGTAAGTTTCATACCTAAATTATCACTTATTAGTTTGAAAAACACACCTAAAAAATTTAACATTTCTTGCTGACTGAGCAGCCAGAAAGAAAGAAAATTTGACGCTGTTAAAACCACAAAGGATTGCGCTCCCTCAGGAGCGAATTGTCCGTTTTGGTTTTTTAAAAAAATGAATGGCTCTTTATGCATATTTTGGAGGGGAAAAAAATGATCTTTTAACTCTGAACTTCATGTAGAAGGGTGTTTCTAAGATCGCCAATAATTTAAAAATAAAACTAATAATTCACGTTAAATTTAAAAGTATTTTCAATATTCGTCTCAAAGTGATTTGACACAGAATAAAAGGTATCAAATTCAGTGCTTTTTAATGTTAGATTACATCAATTTGAAAAGAATCCCAACAACACTTGTTCGAATATGAACATAAAAAGGTGATGATAGTATTCCAAGTGGTGCATGTATAATTGCGGCTTGTGTTTTACATAGTCCACATGAATTGAACTCTGATGACCCTGTAGATTCCATAAAATTATGGACGTTTTGGGGAGGGTCTTTCGAAAATAGAATTTTTTATTTTTACGAGATAGTAATAAAATTTGTGTATATTATATTTTTTACGAACCTCACTTTATGAGATTCTATCAAATTTGTTGTTGTTGTTGTTGTAGTAGTAATCGAGCTTTCAAAAATTAAAATAATATCAAATATAATTTATAAAATATTATGATACAAAAATATAAACTTATATTATATACAAAAAAGTTGATTATTTATTATGAGGAATAAAAATGCTTGAAAGACCAGCATAAAATAGAGCCAAAAATGTAAATGACCCAACAAATTAATCATTTTTGGGTTTTTATATAGCAGTATTCATTTTGAAGTTTGATTAGTTCAGATTTATAACGTTCTTACTAAAGACGTTTGTGTATGCAATGTTTTACCTCAATGTATTCCTTTGGAGCAAAATACTTTTTACTAAAGATGATTTTATATGCAATGTTCGACCTCAAAATTTAAGAATAAAGGAGTACTTGTCACTTCAGCATAACTTTCGTGATGACAAATGGAGCATTATATTAGTACTACAATGTTCTCCTTTTTAATTTCATAGGACACTATTAAATACAATAACAATATATTCAGTATAGTTCTACATATAATAGATTTGAAGAGGATAAGATATACGTAAATTTTATCTCTGCCTCAGAAGTGAGGTATAGAACATGACTATTAAATATTTAACAATTTTAGTAAATCTTTATATATATATTTTTTCCAAATTGATGTTTTGTCACTTTACAAATGGATTGAGACATCTCATCTTCTTTACTAAATCTTATCTTCCTCACTGCCAATTTCCACTACTATTTAGATTCAGTGAAATTGGACAAAATCATACTAAATCTTTGCATATGAAAAAAAGTGTATTTGTATTATTCTTTTAGCTTTCAATTTATTGAATTTTAAATGTTTGAGTTAATTTATGTTGCAGCTATGGTTTACAAATTTTTTTAATTATATAGACGATAGTTTAGAGTCAATTTACTAGGTTTTACCATATTAACAATATTTAATAAAAATAAGTGATTTGACTATATAAATATATTTTATATGTGAATTGTTGAGTTCCCATAACATTGTGGCATGATAATTTATTCTTTTTATATAAATATATTGTGGCATGATAATTATTTAATATTTATTTAGGAACGAGTAATTTTTTTATAAAAACACTACTTGTTGTGAAATAGAAAAGGTAATCACTAATCAATTGTATCATGATTTTCTAAAATGAAAATTATTATTTTGAACCAGTTATTTTTAGAAAGCACGATAACTAAGATGGACCGAATGAAATACATGACAACGTAACAAATTAATTCTTATTAAATTTGGAAGCATATGATAAATCTAAGTTGTTTATCTTGCACTTAAAGACATGTATACTTTTTGATCCACTTTATAATTTAGATAATAGTCAAATAACTAGTCAATCAGGGTTTAACAAATTTGTTTTTATGTGTATCACATGAATATTAATGTGTTGATAGTCTATCGTTCTTCACGTACATACGTTATTTTCCTTTATATTTTTTTTGTTCATGTGTACTTTGATCATACTTATTATGACTTTTAATTTTCAAAGGAACACGTTGATGACATTGAGTGGAAAATTTTGGAAAGGATGCATTTGGCTGTTACGTTTGTGGGCACGACGGTCGGGACGCGGCAGAGGGCAGCTAATACACCTTATTCAGTATTATTTTTAGGAAAACTCTTTAATTATATAAATATTTTTATCATTTTTGTCAATTTTATTACATAGTCTCGCTAATTAATAATTTTATATCAAATTTTGAGTCAGATACACCTAAATACATGTATTTTTGCTATCAGATACACTGAAATATATAGAACAGAGAAGGAGAGAGGCACACGAGATAGGAGGGTGGCAAGCGAGAGAAGGAGAGAAGCACACGAGATAGGAGGGTGACAAGCGAGAGAAGGAGAGAGGCACGCGAGATAGGAGGGTGACAAGCGAAATACCAAATACATGTGAATCACACTAGATATTTTTCAGATGCATTTTGAAATTCATATATACAATAAGGAGAGAGACAAGCGAGAGGTGTGGGGGAGAGAGAGAGAGAGAGGCGAGTGAGAGAAGAGAGAGAGGCTAGAGGCGAGAGGCGAGAGGCAAGAGGCGAGAGGTGAAAGGTGAGAGGCGAGTGAGAAATCAAATACATACAAATCCACTTTGATACTGTGTATCTGGATCAAATTACACCTAATTTTTCCCCATATATATATATATTCGAGATACATGTATCCGAAGTCCAAATAATGATAAGATTCGATCATAATATTGAAAAGTCACGTGAAGGAGATCAGTAATTTACTCCTAAATTATTGAAATGTGCTACGTTTGCCTTAATTTTTATTACACTCTATCAAACGATCCAATGACATAATTTTTTACCCCACTCTGTGTTGGGTTCTGAAGGGTGATTAGGGCGTCATGCGGAAGCTTATAATTTGCAAATCATATAGTTGATAAATCAGATAACAAAAACTTATACTAAAAAATCAAAATATGATTATATCAAAACTAATATAAAGAAAAACATTGAAACTTTAGAGAGAATAAATCTCCCCATAAACAAGACTCTTAAACGACTATATTGTGGATTCTATTGTGTTGTGTTAGAAGAAACAAACCTATATTTATAGAGTACTAAAACCTTTCATACTAGAAAAGGAGTCCTAAAAGGAGAGAATAAACCAAATATAAAATAATATTATATTTTCCTTTCAAGAAAAGTAAAAACATTTATGGTAATGTTTTGTTTTTTCTTTAAGGAAAAATAAATCTTAAATTATGGTAAGAAAATCAGGGCAAAACCCTAACAAATCTCCCCTTTTGTCTGGATTTTCTTGACAAAGCTTGATCTATCTTCTTCATTGCATGATAATCTTGTTCTTCACAAAATCCTCATCACTGTTGCTTGCCATGGTTAAAAATAAAATTTAAAATATATGGATTAAAAATGGGTTAAAAATATTTTATTTTTATTCTTAAAAATTGCAGCAACAGGAATGTTGAAGAAGTTATAGAAGAAGCTTCTGAAACAAACATCAATGGGGACCAATGAAGTTATAGATCTGAGCACATCAATGGGGACGAATGAGATTACAACTCTAAATCACAATCACCCACTTTATCTCCAGGCTTCAGATGCACCTGGAGTAGTTTTGGTTCCAATCAAGTTAACAGGACCAGAAAATTATGCATTGTGGAGTCGGTCGATGAAATTGGCTCTCAGGGGAAAAGGGAAACTTGGATTCATTGATGGATCATGCGCGAAGGTGACTTACAAAGGAGGATTAGATGAGCAGTGGGAGAAATGCAACGCAATAGTACTATCATGGATTGCGAGCACAGTTACGAGTGAATTACTACCAGGGATAATATACGCTTCAAATGCCAAGAGAGTTTGGGAAGATTTTCAAGAGAGATTTGATAGATCAGATCTTACTAGAATTTATCATTTATAGTCAGAAATTGCTGCTCTCAAACAAGGTACTGATTCTGTGACTTCCTACTACTCGAAATTGAGAGACTTATGGGCTGAATTAGAAGTAATGATTCCATCACCTGGTTGCACATGTGCGGATTCAGCTTCCTATATGGAGCATTTAAGATCACAAAAGTTGTTGCAATTCTTAATGGGATTGAATGAGAGTTTTGGACATATCCGGAGTAGCATTCTAGCTAGAAAACCTGTAGTGACAGTAAATGAAGCATATGCAGTTGCAGCTCAAGAAGAAAGTCAAAGAGCTCTAGGTGTTCTGGATAGAAACAGAGATCCATTAACACTTTTGGCAGGAAGGACTCAAGGATCCAGACCAAAGCCAAAGAAGTTTGTACCACCAGGGACGATTTGCGATCATTGTGGTTTCAAAGGCCATTTCAAGGGTGATTGTTAGAGGCTGGTAGGGTATCCACCAGATTTTCAGAGTAAGAGAAGAGGACCTGATGGTTTTAAACCAGATTTCAAGCCGAATGCACACTTAAGCAGGAACACTGATGATCTCACCAACAAAGGGAAGCTCACTGAAAATCAGATGTCATCATCTCAATATGGGGAATTGGCAAACAAAATAGATAGATCAGGAATGTCAGATTGTGTTGCTAACACGTCAGGTATGGATTCTTTAGATTTTACAACAGATAAAGTTTATGAGTGGATAATTGATAGTGGAGCTACACATCATATTACACCTAATGAGGAGTTGTTAATTGCTAATAGAGGTACACATAACAGTGCTGGAGTTCAAGTTCCAACAGGGAAAAGATGTGATATCAAGAGTATTGGAGTTGTAAAGATTTTAGAAGGGGCAGAACTTAAGAATGTGTTGCATGTGCCAGATTTCAAATTTAGCTTGTTGTCAGTTGCAAAGCTAACCAGGGAACTCTTTTGTTCAGTTTCTTTTTACCCTGACTATTGTATATTTCAGGGACTTTACAATGGCAAGGTATTGGGGATTGGTAAACAAAAGGAAGGGCTATACATACTAAAGAATCAACTAAGGCCAATAGTTCATGCTGTGACTGTTGACAGTGGGAATAGAGATACAACACTATGGCACTTACGGCTAGGACATGCTTCTACTGGAGTGATAAATCATATTCAGTCTTTGAAACATTTATAAAATAAGGATGTGCAGCATAACTGTGAGATATGCCCTCTAGCAAAGCAATATAGATTGCAATTTCATGTTAGTAAAAGCAAGACAGTTAGAATTTTTGAACTTGTTCATGTCGATGTTTGGGGACCATATAGAAAGCCCACTTTTGACAAGAAATACTACTTTGTTACCATAGTAGATGACTATAGCAGGTACACATGGTTATGTCTCATTCATTCAAAGAGTGAAGTCATTGTAGTACTCAAAGATTTCATTGCTTTAATAAAAAATCAGTTTGGCTTGTCTATGAAGACTTTAAGGTCTGATAATGGTACTGAATTTTTCAGTGCATCAGTTGTTGATTTGCTTGCTTCATATGGTATTGTGCATCAAAGTAGTTGTGTTTATACCCCTCAACAGAATGGTACAGTAGAAAGGAAACACAGACATATCTTAGAAGTTGCTAGGGCTTTAAAGTTTCAAAGTTCTCTTCCAATTCATTTCTGGGGAGAGTGTGTTAGGACTGATGTATACTTAATCAACAAATTACCTACTGAAGTACTAGGAGGGAGATCACCTTATGAGATGCTGCATCAGAAAACACCTGGTATTGATCATTTAAGAGTGTTTGGTTGCCTATGTTATGCAACCAGATTGCCTAAAGGGGATAAGTTTGCCCCTAGAGCTAGAAACTCAGTCTTTCTAGGATATTCTGAGGTTCAAAACGGGTACAGATTATATGATATCATTGAGTGGACCTTCTTTGTGAGTAGAGATGTGGTCTTCAGAGCGAATATTTTTCCTTATCAAACAGACACACAGTCTTCTGAGTCAGACATGTTTGAGATAAACAGTTCAGAATTGAGTCAAATGTATTCCAATAAGGGTGTGGTTCCTGCTATGTTAGACACAACAGTGGTTGAATCACCTGTGTGTGTTCTTGAACCACCTGAGATTGATCCAGTCCTTGATGTTGTCACTGACGCCACAGAGGACAATAATTCACCATGCGAAGGGAATTCAGTTCCATCGCCAGAAGTACAACCTATTGGTGTTCAACAAACCAGAGTAAGACCTCCTAGAAATACCAAACCACCTAGTTGGCTTGATGACTATGTTACTACTCCAAAGTCATCTGCCAATTGCATATATCCCATCTCAGATTCCCGTCAATATTCTCATTTATCAGCCCCTTACCAAGCCTATTTGGGTACCTTTTCTCATCCAGTTGAACCTCAATCATTTAGGGAAGCATCTTTAGATGACAGGTGGGTAGCAGCTATGACTGATAAAATTGCTGCTTTAGAAAGTAATCACACCTGGGATATAGTAGACCTGCCACCAGGTAAACAAGCTATTGGTTCTAAGTGGGTATTCAAGATCAAGCACAAGGCTGATGGGTCTATAGACAAGTACAAAGCAAGGTTGGTAGCTAAGGGGTTTAACCAAAAGGAAGGGTTAGATTACCATGAGACTTTCTCACCTATTGCCAAAATGGTAACAGTGAGAACTGTCATTGCAATTACAGCTTCAAAAGATTGACCTATGATTCAGATGGATGTGAATAATGCATTCCTACAAGGTGATTTGTATGAATAAGTTTATATGTCTTTGCCACAGGGTTTTCACAGACAGGGGGAGACTAAAGTATGCAAACTAACTAAGTCCTTGTATGGATTGAAACAGGCCTCTAGACAATGGAATATTAAACTGTCTAATGCTCTACTGGAAGCAGGATATGATCAGAGTTCACACGACCATTCTTTATTCACAAAACAGTCAGGAGTTGACATAGTGATGGTCCTTGTGTATGTTGATGACTTGTTGATTACAGGAAACAGTCAACATTTGATTGATGATGCTCAGAAGACTCTACACAACAAGTTTAAAGTGAAAGACTTGGGACAGCTTAGATACTTCCTGGGAATTGAGATATTGAGGTCAGATAAAGAAATATTACTCAATCAGAGAAAGTATACTCTGGAGTTACTATCCACAGTTGGTTTAGGAGGTGCTAAACCAGTTTCTACTCCTATGGAAATGAACACAAAACTTACTACAGTAGAATATGACTCAATGGTTGGAAATGAAGATGACCTTGTCCTAACTGACGTATATAGCTACCAGCAGTTAATAGGGAAGTTGATTTACTTGAAAATCACCAGGCCAGACATTTGCTTTGCAGTGCAAGTCCTTAGTCAATTTATGCATCACCCCAAGAAGTCGCATTGGGATGCAGCATTAAGAGTCCTTAGATACCTGAAAGGATCACCTGGACAAGGAGTATTGATGAAGAAAGGGTCAATTACAAACTTGACAGTTTTTTGTGATTCAGACTGGGCTGCATGCCCCAATACTAGGAGATCAATAACAAGATATGTAATTATGCTTGGAGAGTCTATGATCTCATGGAAATCAAAGAAGCAACATACAGTGAGTCGAAGCTCAGCAGAGGCTGAGTATAGAAGCATGGCAGGGGCAGTATCAGAAATCATTTGGTTAGTTGGTTTACTGAAAGATCTGAGAATAGATATCACTACTCCAGTCAGGTTGTGTTGTGATAGCAAAGCAGCCATACAAATTGCTTCCAACCCAATCTTCCATGAGAGGACTAAGCATATTGAAATCAATTGTCATTTTGTGAGGGAGAAGCTTAAAGATGGATTAATCAAACCAGAGTTTGTTGGAACTAAATCACAGTTAGCAGACTTGCTTACAAAAGGATTGGGTACAGTGCAGCATCAGTTTCTTTTGTCCAAGCTAGGAGTTCTTGATGTTTTTCATCCTAGCTTGAGAGGGAGTATTAAGTCTTAAGTCCTTAAGTCAGTTAGTTCACTAATTGAATAGTTAGTTAGTCGGTTAGTACAATCTGTTGTAACTAATTACACTTTAGAAAGCTAGCTAAAGCAACACACAAAAGTAGCCTGTATAAATAGACATTCAATTGTCATTGTTCAGTAATGAAATAAAAATTCTCTTATCTCTTTCATTCAAAATACTCTCAATTCAATTGTTCATCAACTGCAGTTGATGAAAGTTTACATGGTATCTCCACATGTAGCTTAGACAACATCTTCATTATCATCAAATTTGTTGCAAATTGGTTTGAAACCGCTTGAACCTTTCTTCAATCTTGTTAAACCATTGGATCATTGAACCATGTGCTCTGATACCACTTGTTGGGTTATAAAGGTGATCAGGGCGTCATGCGGAAGCTTACAATTTGCAAATCATATAGTTGATAAATCAGATAACAAAAACTTATACTAAAAAATCAAAATATGATTATATCAAAATTAATATAAAGAAAAACATTGAAACTTTAGAGAGAATAAATCTCCCCATAAACAAGACTCTTAAACGACTACATTGTGGATTCTATTGTGTTGTGTTAGAAGAAACAAACCTATATTTATAGAGTACTAAAACCTTTCATACTAGAAAATGAGTCCTAAAAGGAGAGAATAAACCAAATATAAAATAATATTATATTTTCCTTTCAAGAAAAGTAAAAACATTTATGGTAATGTTTTGTTTTTTCTTTAAGGAAAAATAAATCTTAAATTATGGTAAGAAAATCAGGGTAAAACCCTAACACTCTGAGGAAAGATCTCTTTATAGTCAAATAACAAGTCTATCTATTGAGGTTAGAAAATTTGTTTTAATTATGTGCTGACCGACCCTCTATCGTTCTTCACGAGTTTAACTCCAAAGACTTTTAATTATTTTGTCATGTTTTTCTTTTCATATTTTGGTTAATTACTAGGTTTCCAAAGGACTACGTTGATGAAATTGACCAGAAAATTTATAAAGGTTGGATTTGTCTGTTACGTTTGTAGACCTGATTTATATCATTGAGAAATAATAAGCGTTAGTGACTGATCGTAAATTTTTTTCGCCTAGAAGGTTTCATACGTAAACTATGTGTTCTTTCTTTTTCATTCCCATTTCTCAAGTTTTTATATGATAAATGAAATTTCATTTAAATACCAAAACATCCACATTTTGACTAAAATAAAAATGTATATATCAACCAGTTCAAAAGATAAATATATTTATCATAAAGGATAAAAGTAACCAAGAATCACGATAAAAAAAAGTGCTTAAAATTATCTGGCTCATGAATACTCGGATTTATATAATTAAAAAAAAAAAAGGACTTATTTTAAGTGAATAACTTACTTGTTCATGTAATGCGCCCATCCTGAGGAGAAGATTTTCAAAATTTGAATAAAAAATATGTAAAAAATACATTTTATCTAAGTAAAATTGATGTTTAATGAATTAAATTTAGTGGAGCTGGCTGTATATGTACTAAATTTAAGATAGGAACATCAATATTGTACCTACTAATTAGCTGGTAAATCAGGCCAAAAGAGAAATATAATACTCTACTTAGTATATAGTAGTACTTAAATAATTGAAAGATATTATTAAAAACATTAAACAATCTTTATATTAAAATATTTGTTGTTGAATATGTCATGCATGATGTAATCATCTATATAATTAATAATTAATTTATAAATTAAACATATACCATTGTTGTTGTTGGAAGAAGTAACAAAACGAGGAAGCAAATGAACTAGGATCCACATGGCAATGCTAATTCTATATATACAACTAGGACCGTTAAAGATTTTTGTGACTTTGAATGTAACGATATTAACTCAATCACCTTCGAAAAATATATTGCAACTAAATGCATCTTTTATTATAGTGTCTCAATTTGATGTGTTCCTGGAAGTTTCAATCTAGTTGACTATGAAAACTAATCGTATTGTCGATAGAAATGAATAGACGTATAGTCAGATCTCTTTATAACTATATCGTTTATTGTTTGTTGTTGTAAAATATTGTTATAATGAATCTACAAACCTACCATGAAGATCAATTTTTTATTTAAAAAATAATTATTATAATAAAATATCATTATAAAAGATAAATATTATAAAGTGGTTTAACATTTTTTATTAAGTATAAGTTAATAGATGGGTAAGATCATTACTTACCTATTATTAATTTGATTTTAAAAGTGAAAATCAAACATTATTTTTTATTTTTTTTAATATATAAGAGATGTATAAATATCTTATTTAATGGACCCGTGAAGTCGACATAATTAAGTGCTTCAAGATTGACTTTCAACATTTGACTGTGTACGTGTTTTTGAAAATAAGTACAGTTCTTCCTGGCTATTTTATTTTAAATATTTATCTTTAATTACATGCTTTTTCAAAAAACAAAAATACTAATTAAAAACTTATTATTAACTATTTTAATTTAATATTATTTTTCTTTTACCATTTCAATCTCTTCCAATATTTATTAAGTAAAGATAATAAATACTTCTATATTAATTTTTATAAAAATAACAATTATTTTAAATTTTTATGTAGACAAAATTGTATATTATTATAAATAAAATTAGATCCAATTGAATTGACCTTATCCCTTCAATAAAAAGCAAGTAAAATTTATAAATAACTACTTTTCACCGTTCGATCTTTAATAAATAAATATTTACGATCATAAATTTTCTATTAATATAAATAAATATTTATAAAAATAAATTTTACAAAAAATCTTAATTTGAAAATTTTCTTTGTGATAAATATAACTTCTTGTTTCTCCTTCATCCTTAACCAAATGTTTCGGGTTTGAATCCCCTTAGTAGGGAGTCGCTTTTGTTAGGGAGCGTTTTATACCAATGTGAGGCTTTTCAGCGCGAATCCGAATTTAGTCAAACTCTAATGTGGATACTGGACACCGGGTGAAAAAAAAACTTCTTGTTAATCGATTGGCCATTGATTCAAATTCGGGAAGATTTAATGGATTCTGAATTCTTTAATTCAAAATAAAGGAGTTCCTTTTGCATTTAAGAGTAAATAACCCATTCTCTATTTTTGTTCATAATTTAGAATCATAATTTCAAATCACATATCTAAACGCGGATAAAATAGAATGGTTACTTTATTTAGTAGGCGTTTGGCCATGCGATACCATATAATGATATGGTATCGTGAGATGGAATCAGCATTTGGACAAGCGATTTTACGCTGATTCCATCTCATGAGATGTGATTCCATATTCTCCAAAAAACATGATATGGAATTATATGATTTGAGATATTATAATACAAAAATTGATCCACTAGTTTATATTTTGTTAAAACAATCCCACATTTATATCTACTAACAATTTATTTCATATGTAAATAAAATTTATAATCACATCATTACTTTTTAAAATTTATTATTCTCACCGACATAAAATTTATTATTCTCACCAACATATAGTCACTTTAACTCACACCAACCTATTGTTAAAGTGATGAAATATTTATGGTCTATGAGCATGAAAATATAGTTGCGGATGATATTGACCAACAAATGGCTCAAACTAACAATGTTGGTTCATCTTCTCGGTCACATGATCGAGAAATGCAAGTTCAACGTGAGGAAATTGTCCGTACTATGTGGGAGGATTATATTATTAAATTAAAGTTAGATGAAACAATTACGTTAGTAGAGAACAAATAACTTTGTAATAATTTATTATGCAATTTTATAATTTTTTGTTTAGTTGATAAGATTGAATAAACAATTGAGGCTATTTTAATAGTTTTACAATTTATGAGATTTTTATGTTTATGAGAAAATATACAACACAAAAATTCCATATTGCATGTCCAAACAAAACTTCAATTTCATCTCATGATTTCATATCATGATATCTTATCATAATTCCGTATCATGATACCATTTCGCATAGCCAAACGGGCCTTAGTTTTAACCATTTTGATTTTTGTGTCTTAGTACGCGGAGAAAGTAAAAAGGAGAAAACACAAAACAAGAGTTATTGCCTATTGGTCGCCCATGCGCTGACACATACACAAGAGCTCTAGAATCCTCTTATCGCTGTCATTTTTCTATACGATCCAAACTATATAATATAATATAATATATCTATTATTATTGCTTGCTTTTAAAAGCATCCCATGCTTCCCACCCATGTTACACAAATCTATTAAATAACATGTATAACAATAAAATATGAAGATAATGTCTAAAAATATATTTAACTTTATCACTATTTCGCGAGTTTCATGTTTTAATTATCAATTATCATTTTTTTATTTGAATCATCATTAGTTATGTGTTAAAATACACCTAATCGAGTAGATGACATGAAGTTAGTGATGAATTCAAGATTTTTCATTTTAGGGGTTCGAAAAATAAATTAAAATGAAGTACTCGAGATTTGTATTTGAAACCTCAAACTGAATTTGGAATTTCCTATACCATATGGCCAATAAAACCACACCAAAAAAATAATTTTTAACGGCAATTAATTAATAACAATAACTTAATTATCGCTAAATATGTATTTTAGTAGAAATTAGTACTCTTTGTAAATGTCCGTAAAACTCGTAACGATATTAGATTTATTGACAGGTAACTAATGCTAGTAAAGGCTTTAGGACTCTTTATTAGTGTGTATATTAGTTGCCATTAAAAATTATTTTTGTTGTAGTTAACCTCTAGTTTTATGTTCACGAGATTCAAAATCTCTATATAGACTAAAAATATCTTGTATATACAATGCAATTTTTCGTCGAGGGGATTCAAGTGAACATCTACAACCCCTTCTAGATCCGCACATGTGTGTAGTTCAGGTAGAAAAAGTGAACAACTGATAGTTGACCTAATCACTTCGAATATATTTTGATATAAATGGGATATAAAAATCAGTAAGAAATAATAATTCAGATAAAAATAAAATTAATTAATTCTAAATTTTAAAAATAGATATAATAAGTAGTAGAGATGTTATGTACTTTTATTTTATATAATATTATATTTCCTTGTTTCTCTGTCCTATACGAGATATTTTTTTACAAAAAGCTCATTAATTGGCAGATGTTTATCTGTCCAATAAGGGTGTAACAGGTTATTAATTTGTACGATTATGTTAATTACTATATTAATTAGATAAAACAAATCTGATATAACAAATTAAATACAGGTGTTACTTTATAACCATGTTTAGGATTTCATCTGAATATTTATTGTTATTTTATATTAATTAAAGTGTAAATAGATCTTGTGTAGATTCGAATATTATTTTATGTATGTGACAGACCTAAGTGGAGAAGACGGCATTAAAAAATAATCCTAGTTTTTCTTTTTTGTAAATAAAATAAAGTGAATATTTTTGGTTTTATATAATTTGTTTAAGCTTATATTATATTAAAGAAAAGTCTTGTAAAGTAACAAAGGGGTGCATAATTTTACTTTGGATTATAAGTTCGAATTTCAAGTGTAATATTTTATTTAATTTTTTAAATCCTTCTTTATTAATATAATTTTTTATTTGATATAGTTATTTGTGGAAATATTTTGCATTAATAAGAAGTAACCGTTTGTTATATAAATCATATTTTTAGTCTATTATAACTATAGTATATTTCCTTTTTACGAATTACTCTGTTTATTTGTGTGATACACACATAAATATTATATCATTCAATTAATTATGCTTAATCCCAAAAAACTCATATGGTAAAAGGAATAATATGGATAAACCTTATATTAATGTTTTTCCGGATGATTTAGTTGGTTCGAGACTCTGGAAAATTATACAGATGATCCAAAATCGCTTCTTCCTCAATATTTTCTAAATCGAACATGTCGTATAAGGTTTGTCTAATACGATTTACATAGATGGCTTCTTTTTTTATGAACAGTGGATGATTATTACCCAATCTGTGGCAAAGGATATAAAAACTTGGGTTATCTTGGAGTTCTAAAAAAAATACTTTCTCCGTTCACTTTTATTTGTCATGTTGCACTTTTGAAAGTTAATTTAATTAATTTTTAAAATTAAATTAGATTACATTAATTCGATATTTAAACAAAAAATTTAAATATTCAAAAACTATACTAAAAGTACTATAAATTACAATTTTTTGTATATCAATAAGATAAAAATCTACGTCATAAAATGTTAGTCAAAGTTTTATAGTTTGACTCTAAAAAAAGAAAGAAACTATGACTATTAAAAGTGAACGAAGGTAGTACTAATATATGATATTTTAGCTTTCTATAAATATCAACTGGAATATTCCCCAAGTTATCTGAAGTCCTTCCCAGATAAAAATAGAAATCCCTAGTGACATTTACCATGATAAAGATTAGTGTTATTATTTGAAAATTCCAAAGTTTTCTTTTACCATTATAATTATGATAAAAGAATTTATTTTAAATCATTAGTTAACTTTTTATCTTCGTCAAAGGTCACACTATTTTTCCTAGTTGACTTGTATAATTATGTTGACTTATATTTTTTTATGTAATTTTTAAATATAGAAATATTATTTTATAATTTATATCTTAACAAAATTAAATATTTTGATTTCCGTACTCTGAACTCATTCACATAAATTGCGACGAAAGAAAAGAGAATAACTAATTGTGAAGTCAATAGCATAAATAAGTTACGAAGTTAAGTGATTATGAGAAATCATAAATTTCAAATCTTGAATCTGCTTAAAACGATATACACATTCCAATATGTACAATATTTTAAAGATTTATAACTTCCAATTATAGTACTACTTGTAGTAGTCTATTACTACAATAAATAATCCTCCTATCTTCTCTCTCTTTTATCTCCTCCCATCTTCCTTTCTTAAAACTCTCCATTTCTCTTTTTTCCTCTCACTTATAGCAACAATCTTGATCCATCAAAAAAAGAGAGAGGCTATAATTTAAATTTAAATTTGAATTCAAATGAAGATTCAATGTGATGTTTGTAACAAGAAGGAAGCCGTTGTTTTTTGTACAGCGGATGAGGCTGCTCTTTGTGATGATTGTGACCATCGTGTCCATCATGTTAACAAACTTGCTAGCAAACATCAACGTTTTTCTCTTCTTCAACCTTCTCCTAAACAAGCTCCTATGTGTGACATATGTCAGGTATAACTCGACTTCAAAGGCTTTGTTCTTAAAGTACTTGTTAATAATAATAGTGTTCGTGTCAACTTTTACACATCTAAGTTATTTAATATAGAGACTTATGTTATTACAAGTATCGACTATTGGATGGTACTATTTATTAAGGCTTAGGTAGATAGAAAGTACAACATATGATATGTTGTGAATTTGATCTCAAAGTTTCTTTTTTAAAGAAAAAAAAAAGTTAAATAATTACAAGAATTAAGGGTGTGATAACATGGTTAAGACTTCAGAAAGCACCTTTATAATTATTAGTAATGTCACTATCGACCTTAGTCTTAATTTTTTGGTAGCTTGAATGTTGATCACTAGTGGCGGAACTAAGTAGTGGCAAGGGTCTTCAAATGAATTCCCCTTAGTCAAAATATCTATACTCTTAAATAGGGTGAAAATGATTCATTTTAATAATTAAGGTGCTTTTTAATAATGTCTCTATCGACTTCAGTCTTGTTTTTCTTAGATGTCAATCACTAGTGGTGGAATTAAGTAGTGGTGCAAACTATTGAATCTTCTTGACATAAAATAATGAAATTTAAAAAATCTATGCTAGCATAGTTGTAAAAGGGGGTTCAATACTTGCTTTAGTCCATAGACTAAAATCTCAATTGTAACATCGTAGAATTATTCTAAATAGCCTGTATAAAATTTCTAGCTCTGTCACTATCGATCATGGGCTCTTTGACAAACTTCGTACATACGAGGACATTTTTTTGTTTGATTTTACGTTGGTGATGATGGTTTTGTCTTGTTTTTGATTCACAGGAAAGGAGGGGTTTCTTGTTTTGTCAACAAGACAGGGCTATTATGTGTAGAGAATGTGATATTCCAATACACAAAGCAAATGAACACACTCAAAAACACAATAGATACCTTCTTACTGGTATCAAACTCTCAGTAAACTCTGATCTTTACTCTGCTCCATCACAATTACAATCACAATCAGCAATTTCCTCCGCGGATTTGTGTGTTTCAAATTTGAAGTCTCAGAATCCCATTAGTAAGCCTGTTGCTGGTTCTGTTTCTGTTTCCTCCACGATTACTAGCAACACTAAGGGAGGAGCAGTATCATCCGCTGTGGAATCAGTGAAAGTTGTTAAAGAGAAAGTTGGTGGATGTAATAATAATGTGCAATTGGTGAATGGAGGGGGGAATAACTTAACAAGTAGTATATCAGAGTATTTAGAGATGTTGCCTGGTTGGCATGTTGAAGATTTTCTTGATTGTTCAACTCCTAATGTTTACTCCAAGGTTTGTATTCATGTTCCTTGATTTTTAGTCTTTTCTCTGCATATTTTGTCAATTGTGTGTTGGAACGTGTGATTTTCTCTTCTAAAAGTTGAAGTCGCCACAAAGAGCACACACATATTCATGCCAGGGCCTGATTTCTTTTTATGAGTCAAGCACGTGGAATTTTTTCCAAATAATAGTGGTGAGACTTGAACCTAGGATCTATGTCTGATCTGATATCATGTTATAGTGTCTGACCTCTCATCTAAAAGCTTAAGCTGCTGGAAAGTGTACACTTTTTTTTTACCCTTCTCTAGGAGAACCCACAACCTTAAGATTGGAGGTGGAGGGTCCCCTCTTATCTAGAGAGAGGGCACTTTTCATGAATCAAGAAAGTAGAAAATCTCTTAAAGGATGGATGGTTGTGAGACTAGAGCTTAAGATCTCTGTCTGTTCTGGTACCATGTTATAGTGTATGACTTCCTCATAGGAAAACTTAAGCGGCTAGAGAGCGTACTCTTTTATTTACTTAATTATCTCTTCAACATAGTGTAAAATATAATGAAAATTGTTCTGATCTGTTATTTTTGTGGTCATTGACAGAATATTGGTGATGAGGATATGTTGTCATTTTGGGATACTGATCTTGAGAGTCAATTGAGTTCTTTTCCACCACAAAATGTTGGTATTTGGGTCCCTCAAGCCCCTCCTCTTCCAGAGTCAAAGCAAGAGACTCATATCCAATTTTTTCCTTCACAAAATTTGAACTTTGGTGGGAAAATTGGCCTAAAAGAATCAAGAGAAGTTACTAACATCAAGTCCAGTAGAAAGTGGACAGATGACAACTCATTTGCTGTCCCACAAATGAAGCCACCTTCCACTTCTTTCAAGAGATCAAGAACTCTTTGGTAGAAAATTCGAACGATGATCTTCTCTGTATCGTTCCAATTTTATACTGATGTTTCTATGCAAGGATGACAAGCAACAAATCGAGAAGGCTTCTGTAATCTTTTTCTCTAACTTGTTCATCACTTTTGTCTTTTTTTTTGGTTGAGTTTGAACCTCAAAAAAATTATGATGACCCTTATCTTTTTGCTACAATTGGCTTTGTTGTAGTTCTTAAAATCTCAAGTTTGTTGTATCTCGTACTAGCTTAGTGCAAGGATCTTTTTGTTGATGTAAATATCTTTTTTTATGAATCCTATGAATGGAAACTTAAGATTAGGTATTGAATATGTGACTAACACCCTATCTCAGGTCATGTTCTTTCGTTATCTATATTTTCATGAAAATTTTCTTGTTATGGTTTGATTTTGATCAAAGATGTGACGGTTTAAGGAAAGTATTTTTTTAATCTTTTTGGTATGATATATAAGAGAGGTAGACTAGCAAATTGGAAGTGTCTTTACCTTGTCATTGTGACGCCCATGATAGAGGGTGGACTGATTAGAGCTAATCAAATACAAGGACTGACAAGTTTCTAAAGAATGAGTGTAGCATGACAACTTAATTAAGTAAGTTAATCCCACATTGGAGCGGGAGAAAAAGATAAAAAGGTTATAATGTATAACACAAGTTCACATGATACAAGTACTTTTAAACTCGATTATAACATAGTCAGGGGGACAAATTCATGAGATTTATTAGGTCAAAACGAACAATACGTACTATGAACTTAAGCCGTGTCAATCGTATGTCAAGAAAATTCTCTCTATAAAGACTGAAAAGTGGAACCTTGAACAACTTAGTTTAGTCCCAAATTTTGGAGTTTATTTTACTTTGATGCACAAATTTGGACACTATAGAATCTCATTGTTAGGCAAATTATTGCTCCACCTACAAAGTGTAATTGTAGACAGGCAGACCCAACATATAATTAGTGGGTGTACGTTGCATGAAATTATTAGAGTTGATTTTATGAATATTATAGATTTTATAGTACAGTTTTTAGAATAGCCTAGAACGGTAGTATCTAGGATATTCATTTTGAAGAAATATCTAGATACTCTAGATAAAAGATAAAGTTATCAGAATTTTCTTGTATATGTATCTAGCAAATATCTAGAATCAGACTGGTATAAATAAGAGTTGTCTTGTATATTTGTAATCAACCTAATTTAAGAAGTTTTCTTCGATCCATAACCAAGTTATCTTTTCATAGCTTCATCTTCTTTAGTAGAATCCTCTGATCCTATAAACGATCTTAAATTTCTCTCCAATTTATATTTCCTTTTGTTATTCTCTATGCAAAGGGGCGGAGCTAGAATACAAATTGTTTGTTTAGCCAAATTAGATAATTATTGGTCCAAATTTTGTAATTTTTAAAATATATTGAATATTTATAAATTATTAATTTAAAATAACTAGAATCTTTAACTCATATTTTGACAAGTCTTTTGCATTTATGGGTCAATTACCATGTGTAGCACATGAATTTGGTGATGAGATTAATGAATGTTTAATTAATTACAACAGCTTTGTTGAAATTGATTTATAATCAAACTTTAGAATTTTATTGATATTACAATAAAAATAGCTTTTAGCGGTAACAAATATGCATATAAATATAAAGTATTATTTTTTCCGTCCATTTTTAATTGTCATGTTGCGCTTTTCGAAAGTCAATTTGACTAATTTTCAAAGTGAAATTAAATTACATTAATTCGATATTTAAAACAAAAAATTTAGATATTTAAAAACTATACGAAAAGTACTATAAATTGCAATTTTTTGCATATCAATATGATAAAAAAAATACATCGTAAAATGTTAGTCAAAATACTTATCGTTTGACTCTTAAAAAGGAAATCATAACAATTAAAAGTGGACGGAGGTAGTAAAGCTTTTATTGATATTAGCTAATTGTCATTAAATCCAATGTCGTTATAGGCTTTAAAGACATTTACAAAGAGTGTTAATTGCCACTAAAAATGCATATTTAATGGTAATTAAGCTATTACCATTAATTAATTGCCATTAAAAATCATTTTTAATGTAATGTGAAAAGTTTTAAATGAGCATTCTTTTATAGTGTTGTCACGACCCCAAAATGGACGTGATGACACTCGTCTTATCCCACCAAGACAACTCAGCCTAAAACTCAACCATTACAATAAAATGCGGAAATTTTATAATCAATTCAAAAATACCCCCAAAATCTGGTTATCACGTGTACAAGCCTCTAAAGTATTACAATTTATTCAAAATAAAAACACAAGTCTCAAATGACCCTATTTCTAGAATAGAATAAGATCATAATTAAGGAGAAATAAGTTCTGCTGAAATGACAAGCAACTACCTCATAAACCTCCACAAGAAGCCTCAAACAAGGAGAAGAGAAAATATCACAAAGGTCCAGGCTAATAACCTACAAAAAATGTAGTAGCAAGGGGTGAGTAACAAACCACACGGTACTCAGCAAGTAAACCTCTAAACACAAGCTAAGGGGATAGAATACGGGTACTCCTTACACCCCAACCGAACCTCCACAACTACAACATGCATAAAACCAGCCCAACCTAACAGTTCACAATTTACAAGCGCATATCTCAACAACAACATTCTAACAATCACATATTCTCAACAACAAGCTCAGTATTCATCAATTACAACCTCCACAACTACAACCTGCTTAAAATCAGTCCAACCTAACAGCTCATAATTCACATAGCACACAGCTCAACCACAACACTCTAACAATTACATATCCTCAATATTCATCAATCAAATTCCACAGAAAGGCACTCACAAAGTTCCACAGAGAGGCACTCACAAGATCAGGAAAACACAATTTCAAGTTCACTAATGATAAATATGTGCAATGCAATGGAATGCAATGTCAAGTATAGTGATGCATGTCTGACCTAGTGATACACACCCGCTGTCTCTCAGTCTGGGACTCATGGGGGACATATATGTCCATGCATCCATCGTGACGCGTGATACGACCCTCGATAATAGTAACCATCGTGGCGCGCAATACGTCCCTCGAAATATAGTATCCATCGCGGCGCGCGATACGTCCCTCGAAATATAGTATCCATCGCGGCACGTGATACGTCCCTCGAAATGGTACATCCTCCTTAATTTCTTATTCTTTCTCAATTCACATAACACTTGTCACAACCATGTCTCAGAACAATGCAAATGACATGCACAAATAATGAGGAGATGACCATTTTCATAATATTGCACAATTCACAACAACACAATCATGATACAACATCAGCAATGATTCAACAAGCCTTTCAAATCATTCTCAACACATCACACACAAACAATTAATCACATTGCCTTTTATTTCCCCTTTTTTATCATTACAATTAATCAATGTGGATAAGTCAACCCATCACCAAGTCTCATTACCCCCAAACAAATATTACAAGGAAATACACGAATTTCATACACTTAACAAGGGTTTAGAAATCCACTTGCCTCAAATAATCGAACAATCACTCCGGGACTTGAGCCTTCCATTTTCGTTAGGCTTCCAAATCAATGCAATCTATTCAAATAATTAATCACAATAAGTTTTCAAAACTAACAACAACCATATTACTATAGGTCTAGCCTAGACCCAAAAACTTATACAAACTTAAAATCAAGTTCCTAAATTTTGATGCCAATTATCATGTCAACCCTCATATTTCCAAATTTCAAGTCTAGGGTAAATTTTCATTCTCCAATACCATAAATCTAATGGTATTTATATGATAGGATATATTTAATATTTAATTACTTATCTCAATATGTCAAAACTTAACTCATAATGTGATTATAATAAGAAATTAAGTCAAATTACCAATCATCCACGGAAAAAACACCACCTCTGAACCTAAGAATATATACGTCCTCATTGTATCTCCAATTCTAATTATATTCCTAATTGCTAACCACACATAGTATAGCAATCATTACATATCAACAATTTATTAAATTATCAATAATCAAATCCTCCAACCAATATAATAATGTGATGATTTTCAAGACATTCAAAAAAAAAAGAAAAAAAAAAAGGCAAGAAACACAAACAGTACGCTAATAATTAATATCCTTCCTTTTGGTGCAAAACTAATTGCCACTGCACCAATCATTGGCAACAGTTACTATATTGAACAATTTATATTCCAATCCAAATTCAACTATAGTATATTAAAGATTGTTCCACTAACGTCTAATCAAAATTTAATATTACAGAAATTCATGATTGCATTCGGTGATGAAAAATTATCACTTTAGCCTATTAGTTACAAATTAAATTAATTATCAATTAAATAACCGTAGCTATCGAATAGTTCAAAAAAAATTCCAAACACACTTTATCGACTGATTAGAAATTACTCGAGACAACTATCAAGAGGGGTAAAACGGTAATTTTATAAAAATATCCAAAAATGACCTTCCGAGTCTTTAAAAGTGTGATATCATTAATAGTAAGTATTAGATGTTATTATTATTAGGTAAGAAATATATTCCATCCGTCTCAAAATACTTGTAATGTTTGTGGTATTTGACTATTTTTGACATGTTTATCACACATACTTCTGCATATTAATTATTGTACTTGAATATTGCAATTTGCAACCAGTAGATATTTTCTTATCAATAATAATCTTTAATTAACAAAGGGGTCCATCATGTCATCTATTTCCAAAACAAAAGAACATGTTTTTATTAATCAATTTGATTTAAAAATAGTTACACTCAATTATATCTCCTAAACAAAAAATGGTGGCATATTCTGTTCTTAGGCATTCCACTATCTAACAATCATGTGGTAAATCATTTGGAGGTGGATCGAAGATTTGAAGCTTATAAATTTGTACGATAATATTAAATTCATATCATAATAAGTAATAATTAAATGTGTAACTAAATATTTAATAAATTTCTTAATATATATAAGTATGTGTCCCCGTAACATTTTTTACGAACAGGGGCGAAGCTAGGGATTGAATCTCCTAAGTTGAAAAAGTTATGTTGAACTCCCTCAATGAAAATTCTGCAAAATAATCATGAGATATATATGATATTCTTATTCAACTTTAAGATTATTTTGCAGTACACAATTGTTGGGATTAGGATGTGGACGTTCTTTACGATATTATATAAATACAAACAAATGATTAAGCAACAAATCCGTTGTAGTCTAGTTGGTTAGGATACTCGGCTCTCACCCGAGAGACCCGGGTTCAAGTCCCGGCAACGGAATTAGTTTTTTTTATTATTTCTTGTTTTGTCGAGAGTCTTATCGTAAACAACTTGTTTGTTTATATATATTGTTGTTGTTATTGAATCTTTTTATCGTAAACAACTTGTTTGTTTATATATATTGTTGTTATTGAATCTTTTTTCCGAGAAGGAAGAGTTCTTTTCTTCTTTCATATGATAATAATGATATCGATTTAAGTTATATACATGATAACGTAAGAACTATACATAAATCAAAAGGCAAATGTGTTAAATGAAAAGATGAATCTATTTAATTATTAATCATTACTCATTTGAAAGTAGAGACGTAACTAATGATATTTAATAATCAAACAACACTTGTCTCAATCTTCAATAAATATCGATTGGTTTTAGTGAAACAATGAATTTTTATTTGATTCTTTAATAATCTCTTATGTGAAATTCAATTGAGCGATTAGATGTCTCTTTTCGGAATAACTTTTCTATCTTTTGTGAAAGAAATATGAATTGCTACATTTACATTTTACATGCATACCTATATTCTGAATTGAAAATAATGGGTTCAATTGAAGCCATTATACATATGCCAAATCTATCACTTATCTCGTGGATCATCCCGTGAATGCTAAATTATGGGAAAAAGCTAGAATGACAAAAGTATACAATAATAACAATCATAAATGAAATGGCCCTTTTTCAAGGATGTCACAATTTAGATTTTATTCCTACTTATAAAGTTATACTAGACACAAGTGTCCGTGCTAGCACGGGTCCAATATTTGTTATATATATATTTGTATCACTTTATGTGACATATAGAATTTAGATAGTCAATTAAATTTTAATATTATTTTTAAATATTTTAAATTGTTAATTATTGTAATTTATAATATTTTCACGTAATTTTTAAATAATATATATTACTTTTCTTGTCCCAATATATGTAGCACAGATAAAATTTAAGAGTCAATCAAATGTTGTTAATTATTGAGATTTACAATACTTTCTACTTAGTTTCCGAATTAAATATTAGGAATACTTGTTACTTCTTTTGATTATTGTAATTTATAGTACTTTTAACATAAATTTTTAATAATATATGTTACTTCTGTTATCCCAATGTATGTAGCACAAATAGAATTTCAAGAGTCAATCAAATGTTGTTAATTATTGAGATTTACAATACTTTGTACGTAGTTTTCAAATTAAATATTACATGTTACTTCTTTTGCTTATTGTAATTTATAGTACTTTTTAAGTAGGCGTTTGGCCATGCATGCCATATCACGATATGGTATCCTGAGATGGAATCAGCGTTTGGACATGTGATTTTACGCTGATTCCATCTCATGATTCCATATCATGAGAGGTGATACCATATTCTCCAAAAACCATGATTTGGAATTATATGGTGATTTCATATCATGATTTGAGATTTTTTAATACAATAATTGATCCATGAGTTTATATTTTGTTAAAACAACCCCACATTTATATCTACTAACCATTTGTTTCATATGTAAATAAAATTTTTAATCACATCATTACTTTTTAAAATTTATTATTATCACCAACATAAAATTTATTATTCTCACCAACATATAGTCACTTTAACTCACACCTCACGATTGTGAAACTTTTCAACATTCACTTGAAACAATTAACCGGCATGTTAAAATAGTTGCCGAGGCAATTAGCAAGATGACACCAACATTTATA
>JAJOOR010012173.1:0-34042 GCA_036250505.1 Solanum acaule
GAATGGAGCTTTTACCCTTTGATTTCCGTGACTTTCGATCGATCTGCTTCTTACCATGTTTCTTATTTCCGCTACCACCTTTTTTTGCTATTCTTAAACTTTTCTGGTTCCCCGAAGCTATCTCAAGCCTGACAGTACGTTCTAAATATTGCACCGTATTTTCTAACAAACCCCAGACCGAAGTACGAGCTTGTTTACTGAAATAGCTTCTCCTCTTTCTTGTAATCTGCAAAGAACTAAGATCTATGGATGTTTTTTTAATGGCTATTCTCCTGCCATTTCTTGCTGGTACTGTAGCCAAACTCTGGCTTAACTTGCTGTTGCGCCCACTCCTTCTCCGAGGAGCAATGCATGCATTGTCAGGGCATTCACTTTCAGAAGCATTATCAGTTTCTACAGTATCTTTGCCTTTATCATCCTCCTTTTGTGACAACTCAGTTATGCTAATTGAGTCAGAAACATTCTCCAGAACATCAGTCCCTGAAACATCAAGTGTGACCGCTCTCTGAGACACATCAGCAGATCTTATCTCAAAGGGTTGAGGTGATTGCAAAGAGACAGATAAGTTTTCAGTTGTGCAATTCGGATCCATGGCATATGTACTCTGCCCAAAATCGCAGACATTGTCTGCTGTTGATATCTGGGAAAGCATACCAACAGTTTTACAGCAATGTTCAAAGAAAGCATAGGCCCCAATGATAATCCCTCCTTATACCAGTACAAGTCAAGAACTAACTGCCATGCAAAGATATGCTTGCATTAGAAATTCACTGAAGTGATCTGTAAGAGCAAATGATAATCATATTAATTAGAAAAGCATTCATAATCTTCATCAAACAAGTCTTGAAGCAATCATACACACAGAAATAATGGGAATTGTAAATAGAGAGAAATTCCCACCAAATTAAAGGGGGGATGCTATAATATGGACAAGAAACCTACCACCATAAACAATAAAGATGTCACAAAACATAGCTATGATGTCAAGGATATAATCAAGTTACCAGGTATGAGAAGGAAGAGTGAGCTATTCTGTTTTCTTTCTTAAATGGTAGTAAGTGATCATTCCATTCCACCACTAGGCCTCACCCTTGAGGGCAAGTCAATCACCTACTACTACATTGCATGTTTGCAATAGAGTTATGGTTCTAGTCTACTCCATGAGGTGAGATCGATGACAAGCAGTTGGATGTAGAAAGAGAAGAGTTGTGGAAGATTGCTCATCTTTTAGTTTTCAACTGATTAGGAGAAAGAAAAAAGAGAATCTTTTAGGATACAAAAACTCCCTAGTGAAAAGCTAATTGCTTTCGTTTCTCCACTTATTCTTTTGGTCCAGAAAGTATGCTTCCTGTATCATATAATGATTAAATCTCATGGAGTCTGATGTAACAGTGTACTTTGGTAATGTATCACTATCTTGATGGAACATTAATGAAATATTTTGAATTAACAGAGAGCCCAGTGCATACACATGCTAAAGGAAGCTTCAGCAATTAAACAGTGCATAACCCAATACTTACAGATCTGCTAAATATTAATTAAAATAATGCGCCCAACACTTTCCAACACCCACCCGACCTAAAAATACTGTTGAAACATCTTGCACAAGCACATATATACAACTTCAATTCTAATAAATTTTTTTGTCCTACACTTATTTTTTGTGCCTAGCTGGGACTAAGACCTAGCAGAGTCAAATAAGCTAGGTGTTCTCCAATCTGCATAACCCGTGGCGGCAGAGTTACTCACCGCTTCTACGGACTAGAGGGTGATCACCAAGCCCATTAAAGTTGAGATGATCACTTGCTGCATTGAGCAAGATAACCGAACACCAGAAAACCAAAAAACGCTTAGTTTTAGTAAACGGAAGCTTAATGCCGGCACAGATTACAACGCGTAAGAACAGGGAAAACTAAAAAGTAACACAGCCCCGTTTTTTCCCCAGAGAATCCCGAAAGCGAAAGAGTAGATACAGCAATAAAAGCAAACCCTAAGCAGCTAACATCAAAATCCCTAAAATCAAAGCGCCAACACCAATGCAGATACATACATATACCTAACTGCCACAAAATCAAAAAAAAATACAGAAAAAGGAAGAATCAACAATAAAGATCATACCTGGTGAAATTGAAGAAGCTGTTGAGGAACAGTAAGAAGGCCAATTGCAGCAAATAAACATACAAGTATCTCTCTAGGTTTTTAGAGAGAGAGAATGGATATTTATTGTGGCGTTTTCTAGAGAGAGAAAGAGGAATCACTTTGGGTCAGCAAACGGTTTTTAAGAGTTGGTGAAAGAGAGAAAGGGCTCCGGTGGAACTCATTTCAGCTTTTCTTCACCTTTTTTATTTTATTTTATTTTATCCGACTATTATTAATATTAGGCTCTAAATACTGAGTAATTATTTTCTGAAATACCAAGTCAACCTTATTAGTTTTATGTTTTAATATAAAATTCAGATAATTAAAAATTACTACTCCTATAAAATTATACATTCTAATATACTCTTATAGTCTAAAATATTTTAAAATATCAAAAGACAAAGACGAATTAGTAATACATTCATGCACTGATAACAATAACTAGTAAAACTTTAACATATTACTCCTTTTGATTTTTTTATTTGAAATTTGAATACATTGAACGTGATAATTTTAATCATAATATATATTTGATAAAATTATGTTTTTCTCCTATAAAGAGTAATCAATATTATTGATATCTTTCTGGAATAGCAAATGTGAAATTAAATTATAGTAATAAGTTACTCTTAACTTTGACTTTTTGTAAAATTAATGTATCAAGATAATAATTATTTAAAGTTTTTTTATTTTTAATTACGGATTTTAAAGTTTAAACTCTTTAAACATAAAAACTACATAATGAAAGTGCTACTGTTAACAATGGTCAATGAACGTACATGCAAATTCGTATTTAAATATTTTATAATGTGGATATTGAATACCGAAAGGAAAAAAATTGATAAAAGCGACATATGGACTTTTTTTAGTACAATGATTTTTCTGTTTGTACTTCTTTTAGCATATGGGTGATTCAATGACACATGGCATATTTAGGGATAGTAATATCTTCGACACTTTTTTGTTTTTTTTCCTTTTTTTGTTTTAGTTTTGACTGGTAGCCAGAAAAGGTTTTGATTTAAAGGTGTGTTTAGTACCATGAAAATATTTTTCATAAAAGAAAAATCAAACAGTGGATTTTTTTTATCTTAATATTTTATTAGAAAGTAAAAAATATATTTTAAAAATATTTATATGTTATTTAGCGAAATGGAATAAAGAGTGGAGTTGGAGAGTAGCAGGGGCGGGGTGATCAAAGAATAGGGGAGTGGGTAGGTGAGAAATGACGATAAATTTAAAATGAAATTTATGTAACTTATTTTTTTAATTTCATTAAATAAGTCATTTTCTTAGAAAAAAAATTAATATTTTTTAATCAATTAAAATATAAAGAAAAATTGAAAAATATTTTCCTACGTACCAAACACACCCTTAAAGTAATTAATAGTTGCTTGTATCCTTTTCTGGAGTTTAATAATGGAATGTACTTTCAGCTTTGACCCAAAGTCATTACTCCCTTCGTCCCATTTTATGTGGCACTTTTCGAATTTCAAGATTCAAACAAGTCTATTTTTTATCGTAAATTTTTCATAGATCCTTTAAATATTTTGAATTATCAATTATTGTGACTTATAGTACTTTTTACATAGTTTATAAATATATAAATTTCATTTCAAAAAAATTGAAGATTTCATGCGCAAATTTCCGGTCAAACTTAAACTGTTTAACTCTCGAAAAACGAAAAATGTCACATAAATTGAGACAGAGGGAGTATTTGATTTACAATGTTTAAAATTGAATGATAATGAGGCGGGATAGATTAAATTAACATTTAATTATAATTTATGTATTAAATTTTTAAAAATTGTCTATGTATATATTTATATGGTCATAAAATTGATTAAAAATTAAATATTTAAATATTTAAGTTTTCAAAAACTTAATTAAATTACTTTTTGGATTTTTGAGATTTATTACTCATAAAAAAATATTTAAAAAAACAATAATTAAGTAAGATGCATATTGAAATACAATTTTAAATTTTTAAAATCACAATTTTAATAATTTAAAATTTAACTTCAAAATCTATGACAAAATGAAACCGAAGTCATTCCCTGCTAAAGTTTTTCTCTTTTGACTATCTATCCTATTTGAATTTAATTTTGTTTTGCTTAGCTTATCCCTATTTAATCCCACTTTGCTTAGACCCTATTTTGAATTTAATTAATTTTTTCTTCCTACATTCTTCATTATTTGAACATGTAAAAGTGTATACAATTCTAAAATCAATTAAAATCTTAATTACTTGAAAAAATCATTTCCTCATGAATTAAGTCAACAGGCAAAAAATTATTTTTTAAATAAATAAATATAATTAAATCTTCAAAATAATTAATTGGCAAAATATCTTTTCCAAATTCATCATATAAAATATATAATTAAGATTATTTTCAAGTTGACAAACTCTTAGAGTGCATAAATTTGTTTCAATAAAAAGAGCACAAGCAGTGAGAAGAAAAAAACATAAAATAAGTAAAATTGGTTATGTATAGTATTATATTAGAGTGTTAAAATACAAACTCGAAACAAGGAAGAAATATTTATAAAACAAAATATATTTCAAATAAATTGTCATTAGTTATTTTCTATTATTTTTTATTCAATATCTCCCTCAGTATGTCATTTTATATATGGATTTATTTGTTTTAAAATACTAACTTAATAGTAGTCATTTTAAAAAATTTACATAACTACAAGGCCACTCTTCATTCTCTAAATTCTAGAAGACCAAAAAGTTTAATTTGGGTGATTGGATAGTACTTCTCGCGTTTCTATTTATAGGTCGTTCTTATTAAAAATAGATATTTTTTAATAAAGTATTTGTCTTATCACAAAATCAATACATAAATAACATTATTCTTTCTACTTTACCATTGAGAGTTATTTACCTTGAAAGTATGAGTTTGCCTAACATAGGAAAACTAAATGATTAATTCATGTTCATTGGTCAATCTAATTAATCGGAATAAATTAATTTATGTTCATTTATTGAAAACTTGACTTCAAGAGAACATTAAATAAAGATACAATATAATGGTAAACTTACATACTCCATCCGTTCACTTTTATTTGTCATTGTTTGACTTGACACACCCATTAAAAAAAGGAAAATGGTCTGATATACCACTCAACTTTGCAATTTAGAGTTGATATACCATCGTTACATAAGTGGTTGTCACGACCCAAGGGTACCCCCTAGACGTAACAAGGCACATAAAACCCCGAAAGGCTCCATGTACCCCACTTAGCATATCATAACATAAAGTAATAGAACAATAAGAGTAAAAACGCATTTTAAGTCCAAAAGTTTCATAAAAGCAAAGCGGAAGTCTAAGTTGTCTCATTTAGCCATCTATTACAATTCATGAGTCAAAATAGGGTCACAGCCCCAACAACATAATCCAAAAAGAGAAAGTACTAAAAAGAAACTCAAAGTGAAATGTCCCGTCCTCAAATCATGAGGACTCACTACAAGCAAGGAGAATAGTCAATCCAAGCTTGAACCAAAGGATAACCGCCTTAAGAACCGGAACCTACACTTAGGAGAAAATGTAGAAAAATATGAGTTAGTACAAAAATTGCACCAAGTATAATAGTCATGCACAAAACTGTGAAAACATGCTAAAAGGGGACATTTATAGTTGAATGCATGCAATTTGTAGTTAAAATGTCATTTAGAAGACAATGGAAGAGCATGAGTCATAAGCATGTTCATTACATAAATACTTACATCATAAGAGAACCATACCATTTGTACCCTCAAAGCATACTTGTGCAATGCATGAATAAGATCCCATAATCCTACTCAAGCTAAGTAAAGCTTATTGAGTAACCATCATTCATCATTCATGTTCTTGTTCATATTCTGCCATGGTGGGAATAAGCCTTAACCAACATAGACCATGTGAGCTTAACATGGAATCCGGTGTCATGCCGCACACCAAAAAGAGGTGTCCTACTTGCCTAAGGTAGAACTAAAATGTATTAGCTTTTAGGTGGATCCACTAGCTAAAAACCTATGGGGGCACATAGTTTATGGGATACGGAGATTGTTACTAGAAACCCCAACCTTACTTAACGGGGGAGCTCCATCTCATGAGATTACTTTTAGAAATCCGGCCTTACTTAACGGGAGAGCCTCCACCTCATATTTAATATCCACTCGGTGCTAAGCATTACTTCCCACAATTACATGTTTAGTCTTGAATTGAGTTCACTTGCATGAAAGAGTGCCTTAACACTCTATCCAAGACAATTCATAAAATAGCTCATAGATTCAATAGGTGAGAATGGACTCTGAACCTTAGAATCATCATATTGTGAGAAAACCTTTCACATCATGTTCATTATGTGTTTATGAGAATGACATTTCAACCAACACAACAATTAGATTATAATCATGTTCATAAAGCATATACAATGAATCCACAATCATGTATAACTCTCATGTTTTACCCCTCTTGGGTCAAGGATCACATTCCATCCAATACATCTAGATTTACAACATTAGATATGGATAATAACATGATTCAATTAACTAAATTACTACAAGCACAATCTTATAGTATTATTCCTTCATCAAGTCACCCACATCACAAAGGCATAAATTGGGAAATATGGGATTTCATGAATTCTTGGGAGATTTCATCATAAAATCATTAAAAAAAACAATTCAATCATAATATAAAGTAATTAAATCAATAGAAACGTTTTTGAAAAAGAATCTATGACTTGGAATAAAACCTTAGCTTTTGATGAAATTACTAGTTTGAAATTGAGTTTGGAGGGACTCCATGGATGAAGGACTACCATACATTGATGAAGATTTACCACTAAATTGAGTGAAAAAGCCTCCTTCAAACCTTAGCTTGATTTTCTCCTTCTTCTTCCTTGGAGTTCTAGAGAGAAGGTTTTGGGGGAAAATTGGTTTTGATTTGGGAAGTTGGTAGTTATGATTTAGATGACTTAGTTTAGGGACTTAAAACACTTATATAGTTAGTCTAAAATAACGACGTCACTTAATAGTTAATTAAAATGGAAAACCCTAAACTACCCTTCAACTAATTCCCAAAAACTATTTTCCAGGTGTGACCCATAACCCCCTCACCTAAGGACCGTGGATTGACCCACAGCTCATGCTGGTGAAGCGTGGGTCGGGGTTCTGGGGCTGGTTTTGGCAGGCTTGACCCACGACTCCCATCTACGGGGCGTGGGCTGACCCACGAGGCGTGGGTGCCCTCTGTAGGTCATTGTCAGGCAGCCTCCTTAAGGCTTTTCCTCAAGGACCTAAGGTTGGTCCTTGGGGTTTAGACCTTGACGTTCTATCACTAAAACATGAATTTTAAGGTACGGGAAGGTACGTTCAAGGCTCTAACCCTAACGTCAAGCTTTAGCTTAGTCTATTAGATTCCAGAGTGTTAGAGTGGCTCACATATGCCCCTACCGTTACAAAATTGGCTCACATATACCCCTTACCGTTACAAAAAAAAATGGCTCACATATAGCCCTAACGTTATAAAAGTGATAAAATTAACTGTGAATTAATTTTTTGATTTTTAATATTTAAAAAAATCATGTATTTGATCTTTTTTCACACATAAACTACTCATTGGCTTCTGAGTATTCTTATTTGAGTTTCTTATTCTTATTTCATTTTTTTTCTTTCATTCTTTGGTGTAAAATAAGAGAAATTTTTTTTCAAGCATTATTGTAATTTAGTTTTTATATATGTAAATTGTTTTAGGACATCTATGATAAATTTTATAAGAAAATAAGTGAAAATAATAAATTCAAATTAACTGTTGAATGAAAAAAGTAAAAAAATCGTTTGAGAAGGATAAAATATACCCCTACATTAATTTATAAAATAAAAATAAATTCAATTTTTTTTAACTTCAGTTAAAGGAAAAATGGTATATGTGAGTTGTTTGTATAATTATAATAGGAGTATATATAAGCCACTTTCAGAACAATGGATATATCAGTTCTAAATGATAAAGTTGATAAACTTTTCTTTTAAGAAAATAATTATTGATATGAGTATTTTCCTACCAAACTATCCCTATTAAATGATGTTTAGTACTGTCACGATCCAGACCGTCGTGATTGACACCACACTAACCCCCCCCCCCCTCCGTTCACTTTTACTTGTCACTTATTCTTAAAATAGATTTTATTTTTACTTGTCACTTTTGACATATCAAGAAAAGAAAATAATTTTTTTCATGTTTTATTCTCAACATTAAATATTTATTTTCCAAATCATTTTTTAAAACATCATTTAATAGGAGATACTCTCTCTATCCCTAATTATTTGTCCACTTTTGAATTGACACACCTATTAAGAAAACAATAATTGACATAGTGAGTTTATCATTTTACCCCTATTAATTATGAAGTGGATGAATTAAAAATGGGATAATTTCAAAGACTTCCCTCCAGGTTTAGCTCTATAACACTCACCTCCCCTGTGGTTTTCGATATTACATCTACCTCCCTTATTTTCATTTTCTTGTAACCATTCTTTAAACCTATTTAAAATAAATATAAATTAATTTATATTTGACAATTTTACCCTTCTATATATTAATTTCTTCATATTAATAAATATTATATATAAAAAAATAACTCATTTAACAAATACTTTAAAAAGTAAATCAACACAAATACACACACATATATATACACACATATTTTTTTATCAAACAAAAATTAAAGTTTCCATTCTAGCTGACCCACCATTTTCACCAAATATTACCTCTTCATCTCTATTTCACCTTTACCAATTCACTGATGATTATTTCCCCACAATAACCCAATGATTTTCCGGCAACAATTTCTTCAAATGGAAGATAAAAATGAACTCCCCAAGAGAGAAATCCGATAAGAACGATCAAATTTTGTTCTAGTTAAACATTTCCACAAGCTAAGAAGAAAAATGATCCAAGAAATAGAGATAAATCGTTGAAAATTAGATCTAAACTTGCATGAGTGGTCAATAATGGAGTAAGCTGTTAGTTTCTCAAAACAATTAAATTTGTAATTTCTAAAGTGACGACACAACTGTTGATTGCAGCAGTGATGATCATCATTTTCTCTAAATACCCACAACTACTCAACGTCCTACCCAACCTCCTAACTCTCCTTGGATGGAAGCTGCTATTTTCGGAAGGTAATTTTTTCCTCTTTTTTTAGTCAAATTAGTGAAATCTGGTGGTGTGTTCTGTTTAGATTTTGAAATGTTGTAAAAAAATGTTTTTCTGGGGGTGTATACTTTTCTCCAAGAGGGAATTTGGTAGTGACAAGTTTAATAAGTTGTACAACATATTAGATAATTTTTTATCATCTTACTTTGATGATAATTGTTAGGATGAACAATTGATTTTGTTGTTTCACTTTAGTCTGCCTTTTGTAGATTATAAAAGATACAATCTTTTGCAATGGAATGACTTGATTCTTGTTCGATATGAAGTTTTAACTCGAACATTGTGGAGATGGTACTTTGAATTGTTATATTTTTACTTCCAAACTCATCGATCCAAAAACAAAAAAAGAGTCACTTTGTAATTCAAATTGCAGTGTTTTAGGAACTCTGGTAAAGAACAAGCTTGTTCCTGATCCTTTCTATGGGTTGGAAAATGAATTAATTATTGACTTTGCTTAATCATCGAGGGGGACACTACACTTTCTGATTTTTCACCACCTTTGATTGTAAGCTAGTATGTTTATAATGTATCTAATCCATCTCATTTACATTAGATGCCTCATTTTCTAGTAAATAATTTTTGCTTCTTATCTAATATGTTCTCCATGTGAGTAGCTTAAGCATATTTATTTAGTCTACAGAGTGAATGTTACAACCTATTACTTTATTTTCTTTGTGATTTTGCAACTATTCCTTGTGTTTGTTGCCTCTAATAAGTGATTTCATTCACAGGTAAGTCAAATGAACTTGCAATTTCTAAAGTGATGACATAATTGTTTGTTGCAATGGATAAGCTAATTCATCTCTTTCACTTCTAATACTCTAAAACATCTTTGATATGTTGAACATTAGGTTCTACAACATCAACCATTGATAATAATATGATAGCTAGTCAATTCAAGGAACTTCTATCAATTAATTATGTTGAATTGTTGTTCATAATATACTAGTCAATTAAATTCATTGAATTGTTGAAAATAATATTTCTTTCGAATGGTATATACTAATATTTGATGACATAGATTGACATGCTTATACAAAATATAGTTTTGAATTAGAACCACAATTACTCTATTTGAAAGTGGACGAGCTTGAGATCTAAGTGTTTAGATCTCACAAAAATAGGAAATATAGAATTTTGTACTTTTGATTTTACTCTTTGTATTGTGGTTACAAAAAGTGACTATACTTGATTTTTAGATCACATCAAACCAAAAGACCTAAGCTAAATACTTAGGGTGAAAAACATGATTATTCAGTAGACAAAAAGAGTATTTTATATGTGATGTAGCATCAAAATCCACAAAATAAGAATACATTATCTGCGTTAGCAATGATATGAGATTTGCAGAAGAATACCTAATTTGCTTGCTTTTGCAGGGAAGATGGATGACTCTTGCGAAGAAGAATGGAGAAAAATTGAACAAGACTGATAAAGTGGAAGTTTGAAGAGAAGAAGACTTTTAATTCTTAAGAAAATTTATTTGTGTTGATTTATTTTTAAAGTATTTGTTAAATGAGTTATTTTTTATATGTATAATAATTATTAATATGAAGAAATTAATATATAGAAGGGTAAAATTGTCAAATCTAAATTAATTTATATTTATTTTAAATAGGTTTAAAGAATGGTTACAAGAAAATGAAAATAAGGGAGGTAGACGTAATATCGTAAACCACAGGGGAGGTGAGTGTTATAGAGCTAAACTTGGAGGGAAGTCTCTGAAATTATCTCATTAAAAATTTAAGATTTTTAAGAAGTTCTACCTTTTTTTCAAAGTAATTAATCGAAAGTACAATAGGTAAGAGAAAACATAGAGATTTCCTAAAGTCCTATAGCCTCTCAAAGAAAAGTACAGACGTCTCCGTACTGTTCCGCAAGACTCTACTAGACTCGTTTTGGTACATTGAGATCAACGAACCTAGGCATTGATATCAACTTTGTCACGACCCAGACCGTCATGATTGGCACCCACACTAACCCTCCGGTGGGAGAACCATTAATACTAATTAGCTAAGCAAGAACTATACAACTAAATCAAAAACTAAGGCATTTAAAGTTACGGAAGCAGGTTTAAATGCTAAAGGAAAAATAGAGTTCCCATAAACTCCCAAGTCTAATCAAACAACTACGGAAATAATGTCTAGAACCTAAAAGTCAATGTACCAAAACTCTAACAAGGATCATAAGTCTAAGGAAATGGGTACAACCCAATTAAACATAAGAAAATCTAAAGTACTAATCTAAGTCCGAAGATGTGGACATAAACGAAAAGAGAACTCATGGCAACCCCGAACGAACTGGCTCACCTTTGAATTCGATTGATCACTGATCTTCTAAGCGAGGTCTGTCAATAGCCACATGAAGATGCCCTGTACTCAACAAAGAAAAAGCTAGTGCAGTATCAGTACATAATCATAGTGTACTGGTAGGATCACACGACTATCCCAAGAGGCGAAACATATATAAGTCATTACAACATAATAAACATGCATACACCGAACATATACCATATCAATTATCACTTACGAACAACGTACAATTTCACCATTCTCAAGACATACAGTTATGTCAAGTCAATGGTCCTCTCATGGAACCCACACCCAAACAGTTAGTGTACCTGTATGTGGCAACCGATCTCAATTAGTGTGTTGGAACGTAACACCCGATCCATTCAACAAGCCACAATCACAATCACAATGTACATTCTCATAATCATACAATCAAGTCATGATTCATGGCATAAATTATTCAATCATCCTCATTTACGATTAGTGTGATCAATAGTGCAACACTCGCATATATACATGCATCATAATGAAGTAATTACAAATACATATCACACTAACATTAAATCACAACTATCACCTACCTTGAACAAAGCTTGAATTCCCTAAGAAACTTGATTATTCCCTTTCCAGATTCATTTCGCTTGTTCTTGGTCTACAAACTATCAATATAACACGTGAATCAATAAAGGATGTCTAATTACCCGGATTAAATCAACACTATCAACCCTAGATCAAACCAATTATCCCAATATCCAAATTAGGGCTTTTCCCACCATCCAAACAGTTCCAAAACCCTTCCCCCCACAATAATCACCCAAGAAACTAAGTTCTACGAATCGAAAAATGAATTCGGGGAGAGAAAACCTTACCTTTAGCCTCAAGAATGGTGAAAAACTGTCAAGAAAACACCTGGGGTTGTTCCTTAGATCTCAAAGTCAAAAAGTGTAGAATAAAACATTTTGGGGTTTATTTCCAACTTAAGTCGCGTCTGTCCCGCCACAACGGTCCTCACCCCGCTACAGTGGCCCCGCCCTGGCGGGAAAATCCCGCCTTAGCGGCTTGCACAGAAACAGTGAGCAAATTTAAGAATTCCAAACCCCCATTTCACAACACACCTTTATCCCATGACACTCAGAAACTACCCTTTTACGCTAAGATCGATTTCGAGAGTTATACTCGTCCGAATTCAATTTCGTAAAGTCGTACGGGTTCCTTAACGTCTTAGCTATGTGCTCATGTAATCAAATTCATTATTAGATTTTCCATTTGTTACCAGATTTCCCTAGACCTCACTGACTCCAATTTCGTCCAAATCTGGACTAGGTTGGGAAATTTCAAGTTACTACCAAAAAGTTTTCCGGCCCAAAATTTTTCCCTTTGGCTTTTCTATAACGACGAAAACCGGTTGTTACAAATTAACTGTTGAATTTAAAAAGTAAAAAAAATCGTTTGAGACCCCTACATTGATTTTAAAAAAATAAAACTAATAATTCAAAATTTTATATTTTTTAACTTCAATTAAATGAAAAAGGGTATATGTGAGTTATTTGTATAATAATAGGAGTATATATGAGCCAGTTTCAAAACGATGGATATATCAACTCTAAATGATAAAGTTGATACCCTTTACCCTTAAGAAAATAATTATTGATATAAGTAATTTACTACCAAACTATCCCTATTAAATGATGTTTAGTACTCTATTGAATCTTGAAAAATGATTTGGAGAAAGAGTATTCGATGTTGAGGGTAAAACATAGAAAAATAGTAGTTTTGTTTTCTTGACATGTCAAAAGTGACAAGTAAAAATGAAAATCTATTTTAGGAATAAGTAACAAGTAGAAGTGGACGGAGACAATAGTTTCTTAAAGGACGTGAAATTTGAAATGGTCACATATAAATAGAAACGGAGGAAGTAATTTTTTAATGGTTGTTAGAAGATTTGATAAAATACTCCCCCCCTCCGTTCACTTTTACTTGTCACTTATTCTTAAAATAAATTTTATTTTTACCTGTCACTTTTGATATATCAAGAAAAATAATAAATTTTTTTCATGTTTTATTCTCAACATTAAATATTTATTTTCCAAATCATTTTTTAAAACATCATTTAATAGGAGATACTCTCTCTATCCCTAATTATTTGTCCACTTTTGAATTGACACACCTATTAAGAAAACAATAATTGACATAACGAGTTTATCATTTTACCCCTATTAATTATGAAGTAGATGAATTAAAAATTTAAGATTTTTAAGAAGTTCTACCTTTTTTCAAAGTAATTAATCGAAAGTACAATAGGTAAAAAAAATTGATTCATTCTTGATTTATCAAAATGGACAAGTAAAAAAAGAAATTGAACAAGTAATTAGAGACAGATGGAGTACTTTGATAAAATACTTAAATTAGTAATTATGTTTTAGGTGTGTCACATTAAAATGTGACAAGTCAAAGTGAACCGAAGGAATTTCTCAATTCCATAGCTCAAAACCCCTTACTTGCTTTGTTTTAAAAAATGTCTTTAATTTTGGAAAACGTGTCCGCAAAATATTCCCAACAATCCAGATTTTGGAAACCGCTTGAAAATAAATAAATCCCTATAGTTTCTTTTTAAATTTTAAACCAAATCCAAACAATTTTATTTCAAATATTCTTATATGAAAATTATTGGTGGCTTTTATGATATTTTTATTTTCTTAATATTTTTAATAAGTAATATTAACAGTATATCAGTACGAAGATAATACTTTTTAAAGAGCATTATTTGTGATCTATATAGTTAAAATAAAAATAAATTATTTATGCTTTAAACAGATTAAATAGGTTTTGATATTATAGAACTTCAATGAATTCAACAAATCACTCATGTGAAATAATAATATTCGGAAAAAGAAATTAATTAACAAAAATAAAAATAAAGTTGGTCCAAAAATTTTATCAATCAAAGTCATTTAGTGAAATCCAAATCCGAGCAAAGTGATAATGATGGTGCAAGAGGAGACTTTCCTCTCAACTCTTTAAGAACTAAAAGATGTGCTCATGTTTGTAAGCATATCAAATTTCCTCTACTAATGAGGAACAAAATTCACTTATAAACGTGATTTTTCAAATTTCATATCTCGTGATTTTTTTTTCGCTATTTCTCAATTCATACTATACCTTATTTTTAAAAGTTCAAACTTCAAAAGTATTTTATTTCTCCTTCTTTCCTCTTGAACTTTTTATTACTCTAATTTTACTTGCATTTATAATTAGTTATCAACCTTTTACATGACTTTCAGGCTATTTCATATATACACATACTAATAAAAAATTAAATCAATATTCGGAATACAAAGCTACAATTACATTAGAACTTACAAGACAAACACAAAATATTAAGGGATGCAAAAAACATGTCTTTGTAACACTAATATTTCTTGTAATTTGAAAATATCTACACTCACCTCTTTTGTTTTAGTTTTTTTTGCAGCAGCCAACAAATACTTTAATTTACTCATTATCAAGTCAAAGATTTGGAAATTTGAACAATTTTTCATTTTAAATATTTTTTTGTTATACTCACTAATTGTTATAAGCATCACTCTAATTTACAGTTTGTCACTCGACTTATTTTCAGACATGCATGTGTATTCTAAAGAAAAATAGATGTTGTAGCAACATAATCAAGAAAAGCCTTACTGACTATTATACAAATTGATTAAGTTAATTGGATTTATTTCTATTTTAGATTACTTCTTAATGCTACTTACTGATACTTAATATCATTAATAGATCAAATAGAGGATATTAAAGAAACAAGGAATATTTCTGAGAACTAAGAGATAGAATTTTACAAAAGAATCATCCATGATAAATAATAGAACTATTTAGCTAAAAAAATCAAAGATAACCATATATATCGAACCTACGAGTCAAAATAATTATACAAATTAGACAAAAGGTCAAAGACCTAGAATTAAAATCTTTAGGTACCAAGATAGGGACATAGGAGAGAATTCAAAAGTACGTTTTATTTGTAGGTTTTTAATTACATATACTATTATACAAATTAAGCAATTACTATGTACATTTTAGTTGAAACAATATAGGGAGATCCCTTCAATCTTTAGTACAATAAACATTTCGTAATTGGCATATCAAAAAATGTCTCCCTCTCTCTATATAGACTAGTGTAGCTTTAATTACTCTTTGCCGTCCGTCCACGGTCCATCTTTACTTGTCCAATATATTAAAAATAGTTGTTTAACTTTACTTGTCCAGTTTAGAAAATTAAGAGATAATTTATCATTTTAGGTCCATTTTATGATCTTTGCTATTTATTACTACTATTCATTTTTCAATATTTTGATGACTTAAAATTAATAAGGATGATATAGTAAAATTAAGCCTCTATTTATGTATTTCATAACAGGTGTATCATGACGCAGGAATAACTAGTTTAATATTCTAGTAGAAACCCCAGATATATCATATCATAAACAAGTACATTCCCTACTAATTTTCAGAATCGATCTAGACCAAAAAATAAAAAATAAATAATGTACGTAGTAGCAAGTAAGTAATAATAATATAATGAGCAAATGCTATTTACATAAAGCATTAGCAGTGCATAATAATATATAAAAATTTCTACATTTCAGTACTTAATTAGAACCATGGTAAGAGGTCATAAAAGTCAGCCCAACTATTAGGTAATAATTTCAACATGAAACAGAGTCTTAGCTAGTACTCATTACATATAACTAGAGTTAATTAATTAGTGTTTCTAGCTAGTAGAAACCCAAATTAAAATTATTAGAGATCTTAATTTAAAGTGGGAATTAATATAATGTTACATTCTTTCATGTAGATTTGGTTGCATTGGCTGAACTCGTAGGCCAAATGGCATCTGGTACTCATAATTATCCCTTTCTCTTTGATGATACACTTCTTCATGAATCCCTCTCATATTTCCACTTCCACCAATGGCTCCCATCTCCTTTTGGTGCTTTAGTATCCAAAAATATACAATTTGAAGAGACAAAATAGTTAAGCAAACATCTATTTTTAATTTGTCATCATATGTACATTCGGATAACAAGTAGATCATTGGCACAAGTACTTTTAGAGTTTTAATAGACTTTGACAACTAATATGAGGCAGAGGGAGTAACATATATAAAATATTCGGATTTTCAACTACACACAACTTAGTACTTAAGGGGTTTATATATTGTCCACTTTTAAAGGTTTAGGGGTAATAGAACTTCTGTGAAGTATTTGTGTGTAGGCCGGGGTTATTTAGCTATTTTCTCGAGTAACATATAAAAACATTGTATAGTTGTTTTTACTATATAAGCAGTGTGAAAATTGAAAACCTTCAATTCTTCACATGCATGTACATAATATATACATTGGCATATGGTGAAAATTAAAAGAGTTTTCACAATTAATTAATTCAGAAAGAGAGAATGCATGCACAAGAAATATATATTATAGTGATAATAAAATTACTGTTGATAGTTTGTCATGTTTGTACATGCATGTACATGTGGCAAATTAATTAAGTTATGTCCTAATGAAGACTTACCAAAGCATATTGAAGTTGCTTATGTTCCTCCTCCAGAATTTGATCCTGAATTATTTCCCACAAATAAATAGACATTAGTAACTTATATCTAAGTTACGCGGACTCTAACACTTTCGATGCTACATTTGTGTCAGACTCTTCAAAATATATTACTTATTACTTTTGGCGAATCCAATACGCACCCTTTAACATTTTTGAAGAGTCCAAACAAACAGAATTATACCATGTATATTCGTTATTTTCACACTTACATTTTTCCTGACCATCCTCAAGATCTCAGACTGTCCAAGAGTAAATATGAAAACAAAAAGAAAAAAAGGATATCAAAATCAAAGTATAATTAATTAAGACATGACATTCTTATGGATAAAAATTAGGGAAGATTAATTAATTAACCTGCTTGGCACTGATACTAGAAAGTCCATTTTGTAAGGCTTCTTCCATAATTATGAGCTCTTTGTGGGTAAGTTGATTGATATCTTCACCTTTAAGGTGCCTGCACACAACACAGACTCTTGTACATAAATAAAAAATATTACTATTAGAATATAAATGAGAAAATTAAATTAATTACCTGAGTTTAACCTGCATACTGTCATTCTCTTTCTTGATTCTATCAATTTCATTGCTCAAGTTCTGTATTATAATTAAGCGTTTCCATTTATTCACAAAAGAGTAAATTGTTAATGCAAATTAATTATACTCAAGATTCAACAAGAGGTTACAAATATAAACATATGCAACTCATGTGCCATTTTTTAACTTGCTTCTTTTCGTGACTAAAAGAAATTAATATATCAACCTTTGATAAAAACCGTATAGCTTTTGAAATTTGGGGATAATGGATCCGCCTTTTTACCCTTCTTAACTTAAATATCATACTTAAGGGTCGTTTGGTTGAGAATAAGTTATTGTGGGATAAATATTTTGAGATTAATTATCAAAAGATTTTTATTCCATCCTCAATGTGAAATAAAAATAACACTACGTACAAACTCATCCCACAATTTTATCCAAACCAAACATGGGAATAAACTCATCCTAAAATTAAATTCAAGATTAATTATTCCTTATTCCTCAAACCAAACGAGCCCTTAGTTCACATGATGCAAAGCTCAACTTGTTATAAAAGTATCTTTTTACCCTTTCATCATGTAGTGAAACTGTAACGGGAAGTCACTGATTTTGCAAGATACAATAAAAAATATTTAAAAAAAAAAGAAAATTATAATTATATTTACCAAAATATTGAGTAACGGTAGAAAGAAAATAGAAAACCAAATTTTTTTTAAAAAAAGAGACGGATCAGTTGATTTTTTGTTATTTTTTTGCCTAATATAATCAGAATTTGAACATACATACCAGTGAAATCTCACAAGTGGAGTTTAAAGAAAATAAAGTGTACACAAATCTTACATATCTCAAGTAGAGAGACACGGTTTTCGACTCAAGTGCCAACAAATCTAATCAAAATTTCTTTTTTTTTTCTATAAAGAAAAATATATTTATATGTACCAAAAAAATGAGTAACAGTACAAAGAAATTGCATTAAAAAAGAAAACCAAAAAAAAAAGACAGATCAGATGATTTTGTGTTATTTTTTTTCCAGATCTATTGATAGATGTAACATCTCATACAGAATTTCATCTCCTCATTATCCATCCTTAAAGAAGCATTCATAATATTCAGTAAAAATATAATAGGGATCTACAAAGCTACATAAACATCCTATTTCTAGATCTACTCCTATATGTCATGTTTCAACTCATTTAACATAATTTTAGCAACCAAAAAAAAAACATGTACAATTTAATTATACCTCATGCTTAGCATCCCATAGTCTCCTCCCAGAAGCTTTTTGATAACCATCCAACATATCACTTATCCTTAATTGTATCAAAAAAAAGAAAAAAAGAGAGTATAATTTCAACAAACTAAGAATCATAAAAAATAAGTTTTTTTAATTTATTTTGAATCATTTGAAACGAAACATGACTTACGTAGTAGAAGGGCTACAATATTCATGCATCTTGCCAGAACTAGCAAAGATTATAAGTGAAACCTTAGCTTCACAAAGAACAGTAATTTCTTTAGCTTTCTTGATTATCCCATTTCTTCTTTTTGAATAAGTTACTTGCCTGTTGTTTGTGTTTTCTATTCTCTTTATCTCTATTTTCCCTCTCCCCATGATGATCTAAAATAATTTTTCTTCTTCTTGAAATTGAATATAAGTTGGAATAAAGAGCTAAGAAGAAGAAGATAATTAATGGTATTTTCTATTAGAGGTTTGGTAGACCAGAAACTTTATATGTTCTCAGCAAAGTAGGGTTTTTTTTGGGCATTTGACAATGCCAAACCACTGATTAATATCTTGTCCTTTGATACTAGCTTTATTGGCTTGTTAAATGAAACATAAAAAAACACCTTACCCCTATGTTACACTTTTTTATCCTTAGATTTTTCCTTTCCATTGTCTAATTAATTAACAAAGTTTTAATAATTATAGTAATTTTTATTAAGATTAAAATATTTTGAATTGAATACTCATCTAAGATGTTCATAAGATTTAGGTAACTAAATCTAAATATAAAAAAGTATGTCTTTAAAATTATACGACGATTGGTGGTGGTGATGATTAGCAGTACGTAGTGGTTGTGGGTGTTGATTGAGAATGGTATTGGCCAATGGTGTTGTGAGTATTAGGTTGTGGTGATGGCAGCTAATAGTAGTGGTTGATGGTGGTAGTTGGTGGTGGTGACTGATAATTGTGGTGGACTATATAGTGAAGACTAATAGTGTTGGGGATTGACGATATATAGTCGTGACAGATAGTGATGATTGTCTATAGTGATTGATGTAGTTATTGTGTGGTAATGGTAGTTGGTGGTGATGATTAAAAATAATAGACTAGTGTGTTAATGACTAATTGCAGTGATTATCAATATCGATTGTGACTCAGGATATATAATCGTTATGGGTGATGGTAATTGATATTCGTCTATTGCAACGATGCCGACAATAATTGATAATGATGGAAAATGGTGATAGGCGTAAATGGATGTAATTAGAGAGTCATATATTATCTTTGCATAAATTCTTAAATAAAAAACTTATTGATATTACAACTTTGTTACACAGATCTATTTAGGCTTACCAAGGGATTGAATGACATAAAAAAATACAAATGCACATGATTAAGATATGAATAACATATTAAGATTCATATATAAAGAGCAAATAGATTAAATTGACATATTAATTAAGTGCAAATAAATAAGGATTAAATATTGACATAGTTGTTTTTAACAAACACTTTAAAAGAGTCATCTTAAAATTATTTTTTCTTCTCTTCCAATTGATCACGGTATTGATAAAGACCAAAAAAAAAAAACCTTTTGGTCATTACTTAGAAGGTATAATACTACTTCTTAACCCTAAGCCTAAACGGGTACTTCCTCCGTTTCAATTAAATTACTCCCTCCGTCCCATTTTATGTGACACGTTTTGGATTACGAGATTTAAACAAGTCTATCTTTGATCGTAAATTTTTTATAGATTTTTTAAGCTATCAACTATTGTGACTAATAGTACCTTTTACGTAGTTTACAAATATACAAATTTCATTTCAAAAAAATTAAAGATTCTTTTCGCAAATTACTAGTCAAATTTAAACTGTTTGACTCTCAAAAAATGAAAAGTGTCACATAAATTGGGACAGAGGGAGTATTTTTTTATTTTATCCATTTCAATTTTTTTTTCTATATTTAATAAATTGACAATCCAAACATTCTACATGTAAGTTCAAAATTAGAAGATTCAAAGAACATTTCAATACATTACACACATTTTAAATTAATATAGGATCGCAAGATTATAAAATCTCTTTTTATTTTTTAAATTACGTGTTGTCGTGTAAGAAACTTAAATTGAGATGAAAGGAATATTATAACCTCGTTTAATTTGAACGTGTTAAAGGGTCTAGTCTTATCAAAAGGACATAGTGTAAAGATGTAGAACATATGTAAGTTGGAATTTGATCGACAACTTTCGTATAATTTTGAATATAACCTAGACCTTGCAAGAGTCTTGTCTAGGTGCCTTGAATAAATGAAATTAATCCAATCTAAACCATCAAATCAAAATCAAAATGTTTTGTCTTGTTATAGTAGTAATAGGTTTGAAAAGGTCAAAGAGGGAAAATTTTCTTAAAATGTCTATATCCATCAAATGAAGGAAAATTCTGAGATGTAGACCTAGGTTTAGGTTTTGATTGATGTTCTAATGTTTAATTGCATTGGGTTTTGGCAAAGACTCAATCATTTGCCTTGTGGACAATTTTATGTGTTGGTCCAAAAATTGTAGTCTGGACAAACAAGTTCTTCAGCTTCTTGGAAAATCAAATAGTGCATGGAGATTTTTATGTCAAAGAGTTATAAAAACATAAAATAAAACAAGCTTTTGTTTTTGTTTCTAAAAGAATGTAAGCAAATAATATGTTTATTTATATTTTAAATAAAAGATATTGAAGTTCTTATTCTTTTCCTAACTAATATATTAGTGGGGTGTATTGTATGCGGAAAAATACCTTATATATGTGGTTGCCAAGTCTGGTTAATAACAAAGGGACCTCTTGACATCAAGATTAATCAGCGTATAACAAATTTAAATGAATTATTTTATGGTGAAACAGTTTGACGCACACCATAGGGGCCAAGATAGTTGTGAATTGTGATATTAGTTTACTTACTTCTCTACTTAACTGAGATCTACTTGTTTTTCAAATATAACTCATGACAATCGTGCATGAAAGATATCATAATATTTTGTGACTTTTTTTGTTTCTTATCTATTTTCTACTAATGATAGTTGACGTATTTCGGTAATTTACCTCATATATATGTTTGGTGATATTTTTCAAACAACTAAATCTCTCTCCAAATCATATTAGACTGACTCAACGAGATTTGAATTGGTCGAATTTTTAAAAAAATCATTTATTAAGGAAGATGAATTACTGTAGTCTGTAGTGCATAAATTTCTATTATATAGAAACATGAAGGGAAGGACGACCAAGGGCAAACTTATAAATATGCTTATTATACAAGGGCAATATGGTCATTGTTCAATACTAATTTTAGAAAACTACACCAACCTTTCATTTTCTTTCTAGAGCTTTCTCTCTCTTTCCTATCATTTCCCAAAGAGAAAATAAGATGATGCAATGTGCTTGAATCTTGTTCAAGCAGTTCATCAAAAGTCTCATTGGGTGGAAACACAATCCTTTTCCTCCGGATCCAATTTTAGTTAAAGCTTTTGTCTGAGTTCTTTTGAAGTTTCTCCATATATTTTGAAAGTATTGTTATGCGTGAACGTACGTAGTTGTGATATTGGGGTAGATAACTATAAACAAACAAATTATGGATTTGTTTCATTTGATTCAACTTTTAAAATTCATCACAGATTTTGTCATTGCAGGAAGTGGATTTTAACATTCTAAGTCATACTACTATTTTTCCTTTGGAGAAGTGCTTTAGCATTAAATTATTGGCTATACTTTCAACGGATACTTATTAGTACAGGTAAGTACTCATTTTGGGTATTTTCCTTCTCAAATTTAATAGACCATATTTTTCGCGTTACTTGCCAGTATAGGTGATTATATTTTGACATAACTTAACAACTACTAATTGGTTTGTTTTCTTCTAATTTTATCACTGCTAAAGAAATTATAAACTAAGTTTGTGGTAATAGAATTAAAAAGCAAATGAACTTATTGGATTTGTGTCTATTAATATTTACAAAATCTTGTCTCATATGAGAAAACTGGATACTTGTGGTGTTGATTAGGTAAAATTCTTCATCTTTTTCACTAATTCTGTGTACATATTGCATTTCTCTTATATGGTAGTTGTTCGAAAGACAAGTTGTAACCTTTGTAAAACTCAAAGTTGATTAACATAAAAGGATTCTTTATTTCAAGAACATAAGATGGTGAAATTGCTTGAAAACTAGTGTCACTAAACTTTCTAAAGAAAATTTCATTGATAATTACAATAATGCTAAACTATGAACCTTAATCTATCGAGTTTCTCAGCAAGTACGATGTAAGGAGCCAACTCGAAAAAAACCTGATAACAGAAGCAGGAATTTCATTATCATTTTCCTTCGTATTGGTGGAAACCTAAAAGAGAAATGTCAAATTCAATCCAGCTCAATGTTGAGCTTCAATAGAGTAATCGACTCCATCGTTGGGAGAATGAAGAAGCAATTTGTAAAATGAAAACTGTATATTGAATTATCTACCACAAGTGAGGTTTATATATATACATGTAATGTGAAGTTGATGTTGTAACTGCCTTAACAAACTAACAACTTTCTAACCGACTATTCTAATCACATCAGCTAACTACTATACATACTACATAATTATCTAGTCTAAGGTACAACTACTCTAATACTTCAATACCCCCTTCAATTTGGAAGGGAGGAACGTACTGCCAACTTGTTGAGAATGGATAGATGAGAGACTCCTGTGAGGGCTTTAGTGAGAATGTCTGCTAGTTGATTCACAGTGGTAACATGATGCAAGGCAATGAGACCATCCTGCAACTTAGTCTTTACGAAGTGACAGTCAACCTCGATATGTTTAGTTCGCTCATGGAATACTGGATTTCTGGCAATGTGAAGAGCAGACTGGCTGTCGCAGAAAACATCAATGGGAGAAGGAAATGGAATATCAAGTTCTTCAAATAGCCTGCTTAGCCATACTAATTCACCCACCACTTTTCTAAAAGATCTATACTCGGCCTCTACTGAAGACAATGACACAATATCTTGCTTCTTTGATTTCCAACTCACAGGGCTGTTTCCTAGAAGAACAATATACCCAGTGACTGATTTTCTGGAATCAGGGCATGCAACCCAGTTTGAGTCGCAATAAGCTTTAACTCTACAGTCACTATTTTTTTACATAAAAATACCAAGGGTAGGATCCTTTTTCAGATATCTAAGTAGGTGAATAACAACTCAAAGGTGAGGCTCTCTTGGATCCTACATGAATTGGCTAATGTGCTGAACACTATAGGCAATGTCCAGTCTGGTATTTGTGAGGAAGTTCAACTTCCCCATCAGTTTTCTGTAATAAGATGGATCAGGAAGAGGATTACCTTCTTTTGCTTTAAGTTTGACATTTGGATCAAGTGGAGAGGACAAACAGGTGTAGTCGAACAAATCATATTCTTTAAGTAAGTCCAATGCAAACTTTCTTTGTGAAATAAGGACACCATCAATAGTATATAGGATTTCCATGCCCAAGAAGTAATTCAACTTCCCTAAATCTTTGATCTTAAAGGTTTCATGGAGGAAAGACTTCAGGTTCTCTATTTCCAAAGAATCTGTCCCATTAATGATTACATCATCTACATAGACAGCTACAAAAATGGTAGAAGAACTGGTTTTCTTGTGGAAGAGAGAGCAGTCATTTTTTAAGTGTACATAACCTTTGATTGAAAGTGCTTCTGCTAACTTTGCATACCACTGCCTGCTGGCTTGCTTCAAACCATAAAGAGACTTGTTTAATCTACACACCAACCCTGGTTTATCAAGAGCAAGACCCTGAGGTGCCTCCATGTAAACTTCCTCATGCAAATCTCTATGGAGAAAAACATTGTTCATATCTAATTGGAAAATATCCAGCCTCTCTTTACAACACTAGCAATCAATGATCTAATAGTAGTCTTCTTGACAACAGGGGAAAAGGTCTCTGTATAATGTATAATCTACTCTTGCTCTTTGAGTATAGCCTTTGACAATTAATCTGGCTTTAAACCTCTCAATGTTACCATCAGCCTTGCGCTTTACTTTGTAAACTCATTTGCATCCTATGACTTTCTTCCCTTTAGATAAAGGAACCAGATTCCATGTGTGGTTGGCATGTAATGCTTCATATTCTTGTGTCATGGTTGTTTGCCATGCAAGATTGAGAATTGCCTCCTCAAATGATGATTGTTCACTATCATTGCAAACATTATTAACCAATTGCTGACTAGTTAATGCTAGGACATCAGGAGCAATGTGACTATGTCTACAAAATAGTGAGCTTAGAGATAATGGTGCAGAACAAGTTGCTGCTTTGGGTGTAGGACATACATAATCTTGCAGGTAGGTGCTTTGTGGGTTCTAATAGATCTTCTTTGAGGTTGAGTAGGCTGTGTTTCAAGTGCAACATCATTGTGGGAGTAAGGAGGTGTAATTGTGGCAGGACCAAAATTTGAGGTTATAACACTAGTGTTCCCTTGATTATCATAAATAGGTGCAGTACTAGGTAACACATCATCAATGAATACATCTGCAGATTGTGCAGATTTTGACACAGATTTAGAGACAATAGGAAATAAAGACCCCTTTAGAGACAAACTAAAAGGAAACACATGCTCATGAAACACAACATCTCTAGAAACATGCAGTCTTTTTGTGGCTAGGCTTAATACCTTGTAACCTTTTGTTGCAAATGGATATCCAATGAAGATGTGTGGTGTGGATTTGGGGTCAAATTCATCTCTGTGGAGCTTAGGTATAGTAGGATAACATAGGCATCCAAAAGCTCTCAATTCAGAATACTGTGGTTTTTTATTGTGAAGGACTTCAAATGGACATTTATTTTCCAGTGATGTGGTGGGTAGTCTATTTATGATGTGTGTTGCTGTTAAGATGCATTCCCCCCAATACTTTAGGGGTATTTGTGACTGAAACATTAATGCCCTAGCAGTCTCAAGAAGGTTTTTGTGTTTTCTCTCAACAATGCTATTTTGTTGGGGTGTATAAGGGCATGTTTTCTAGTGGATTATTCCTTTGGCTTGAAAGTATTTTGTGGCTTCGGTGTTGGTAAATTCTAGGCCATTATCAAACCTAACAGATTGAATGGTAGTTTTAAATTGGGTTTCAATCGGAGAAATGAATGTTCTGATAACTTATAGGGCATTGCTTTTGCAGCTTAATAAATGTGTCCAAGTAGACCTGTTAAAGTCATCCACTATGGTAAGGAAATATTTGCAATTGTCATGTGTTGGAGTATGATATGGCCCCCAAAGGTCAATATGAAGTAGTTCAAAGATTTTGGTAGTTTCAGTGGTTCTTATGGGGAATGGAAGCCTATTTTGTCTGGTCATGGGACATATCGTGCACATGAAAAGTTGTTTTGGGGAAAATTGTGCAGGGATAGAGGATATACTCTGCATTTTAACAAAAGGAATATGTCCAAGCCTATTGTGCCATAACAAGTCTACATTATTTCCATTAGATGAGCAAAGAAGAGCAGACTGAAGGAAAACACTTTTATTACATGCAGCTTGAAGAGAAATATTCTTATTACAAGGGTCTACAACTGAATGCAAAGATGGTGAAGAAAGACAAGAACTAGAACTGTAACTTGAGCTAGTAGAATTGGAACTACAAATGCAATTACAAGAGGAAATGGTATCTGTCTTAGAATTTACCCTATTGCTTTTCAAGCACTTTGAACACAGGTAATACAGTCCATCTCTGCTACTACCAATATCCTGAGGCCTCTTCATTGAAGGGGCCTGCGAAATGTAGGAAGACTTAGTAAATAACACAATGGAATTGAGTTGAACATTTAAAGAGTGAATGGAAATCAGATTGTATTTGAAAGAGGGAATATACAACACATTATGTATGATAATCTCAGGGGTAAGTGTTACATCACCAAATTCTTGTACCTTAACCTTATAACCATTTGGAAGACTGATAAGCATTGGGTATGGTAGTGTTTTTATATTGGTCAAAGAGGCTTTGTTAAAGGTCATGTGGTTGGAAGCTCCTGAATCTAGAATCCACTGGTCAGCCTTTGATTCATAACATTTACAAGATGGCTTACTAAAATCAATTGAAGAAGTGCAGATTACAATACCTGCAAAATTTGCAGCTCTATGAGTGTTGTCTGAATCATCATTGCATTGAAATTGTCTCAGCAAATGCATCATTTATCCATATTCCTCTTTGGTTAGACTGACATTTTGATCCTCATTCTGGATGGCCAAGCCTTTCCCTTTATCTAAGACATCAACAGTAGGTTGTCCATGTACATTTGCTACTTTTCCTTTCCCTTTATTGGACCTGTAGGGCTGTTGTTGGTGATGATCCTGGCTACTGTTGTAATTCTGGTGATTATTACTAGTATTAGATGTGTTGGTGGTAGTTGGATAACCATGCAGTTTGTAGCACTTATCTTTTGTGTGCCTTGGTTTCTTGCAGTACTCACACATATGCCTTCTTATAGAGTAATTTCCAGATGAACTACCAGATGCATAATTTGGCCTCAGAGGATAGTTGCTGGGGAATACTTTGTCTTAAAGGCTCTTGAAAAAGAAGTTCCAGACGAGCTTGCATTAAAGGAGGTGCACTCTATGAAGTGTTAATTGTTTGGTTTAAACTCGCACTGTTTCTCTTCCTGAATCAATATCGAAAATGCTTGCGCCATGCTGGGCAATTGAGTCATCATAAGAATATTCCCCCTCACCACAGTGTACACTTCATTGAGTCCCATGAGAAAATGAATTAATCTCCTAGATTGTTCTGCTTTATGTGAGTTATCTTTTAATTTGCACCACAAGTGCAAGTACATGTACATTGCCCTCAAGCATTTAGAGTGCACAACTCTTCCCATAACTTTTTCAATCTTGTATACTAAGTAGTGATATCGAGATTTTCTTGAGCTATGTCGTTAATTTCCTTTTGTATTTGGTATAGCTTCGCACCATTGATTTGATCATATCGATCCTCTAACTCCTTCCAGAGCTCTATTGAACTATTAACATATTCAACACTATCTGCAATTTCCTTAGTAAGAGAGTTAAGGATCCAGGAAGTTACCATATCGTCACACATCTCCCTTTGTCGCAGTTGAGATGAAGTTGGCCCTGGTTTCACACATTCTCCGGTGATGAAGTTGACTTTGTTCTTCACAGATAGGGATCGCATGACGCCTCTTCTCCATGATCGATACCCGATTCCATCAAATGGAGTTGATACTAACATTGCACCGGGATTATCTGAGGGATGCACATAGAGTGGATTGGTTGTGTCAACTGTTGGTTGTCCAGCTAAACCCAAAGGAGCAATACCGACATTTTCAGTTCGATCTCCCATGGTGGAAAACATAGAAAAAAATCTAGATGAGAGATCAATCAAACAGATGAGAAATCGACAGAAGAACGAATAATCAATTTCAAATCGGATACGAACTTGCAGAGGATTACTGCGAAAAGCAATTCAGAAGAAGAAGAAGGAAGAAGAATGGCGAGGATGAGACGACAAAATTGCGAAATTTAGCTGTGAGGCTCTGATACGATGTCAAATTCAATCCAGCTCAATGTTGAGCTTCAATGGAGTAATCGACTCCATTGTTGGGAGAATGAAGAAGCGATTTGTAAAATGAAAACTGTATATTGAATTATCTACCACAAGTGAGGTTTATATATGTACATGTAATGTGAAGTTGATGTTGTGACTGCCTTAACAAACTAACAACTTTCTAACCGACTATTCTAACCATATCAGCTGACTACTATACAGACTACATAATTATCTAGTCTAAGCTACAGCTACTCTAATACTTCAATAAGAAAACTAAGCACATAATACTATAGATTACATGAGGAGGGACCATCGGAGCATATATTCTCAACGGTAGCTGAAAGTTTCCCATTTAGAGCACCAACAACAGCCTTAGCTATTTCAATTGCAACTCCTTCCTATGAAAACAAGATATTGAACACACAATTCAAGGGATAAAATAAAGTATAATAAAAAGCAATGCATTGGACAGGGATGCGCAAATGATTTAAACATGGATGATAATTGTACATGAATTTGTAACAGTGATATTTGGTACAATGACATAAAGCTCTTCATCCTTTTCACTAATTCTGTGTACAAATTACATTTCTTTTATATGGTAGTTTTTTGAAAGGCAAGTTGTAACCTTTATAAAACTCAAAGTTGATTAACATAAAAAAAAATTCTCAAGAACAGAAGATGGTGAAATTGCTTCAAAACTGGCGTTAATAAACTTTCTAAGGAAAATCTCATTGACAATTACAATAATGCTAAACTATGAACCTATATTCGAGATTCAACTTCCCAAATTAATGAAATATGCTACAAAGGAATAAGATATGGCTGATCATCAATTTTAACTTATAAAGTTCACTTTGAAAGTTGGAAAGTGTCACCTGCATACTCATGCCATTGAACTTAATCATGTTTGGTGTATGAAACTTAATGGCAGAAATAGATCTGAATTGTGAAGTGATGTGATGCAAGTATGAGATGATTATACATATATAGGTAGCAATGAGTTAATAAGTGTAGGAGAATTTGTAAATCTTGAATAGAACAATATCTTGATTAAAATAAAGTTCGCAGCAACAAAGAATCTATATTTGGTTCTAACCGGAGCTTGATTGTGAAGAGAGCTTAATTAGTTTAATTCATTTCCTCTGTAAAGATAAAGTCACATAATTGACACTGGTAGATTCTGAACTCAACTCATAACTTTCTTTGAGGAATGGGTAAATGTTATAAAAATAGCATGAAATGCTCTTAAATTTTTACAAAAAGTTTGAAACTCAACTCATTTCAATGCTAAAACTTTGGAGATACATATTTCAAATGTTTTCATGCACAAGAAATATGGTCGAAATGGAGCATTGGGATAAGTTCGATTGACTTAATGAGGGGATTAAAGAGTTAGAATTCAGATTGTCTGAGATGACTAAAATGTTGATTGGATGGACGACTTGATTTGAATAGCAAGTATCATACTTTGTATTCTGCAATTAAAAAAGATTACTGGGATTTTTAATGCATTAGTGGCACTAGAAAGTGAAACACGTTTGGCATTTTCACGTGTAATCGATGAAATAGTTAGTTACGCTGCTGAGTGATTGCTAATTGTGATTTATTGGTTTTTTAATATAGGTGTTCAATGTTTTTGATAAATTGGTTTCTGTTCTGACTCTCAACTATTTTCTAGGAGGAAGAATAGAGTGAGAATTGTATAATGTATGAAGAATGGTGTGACAATTGGAAGGCACGAGCAAATTTAGTCGGGGGCATGAAATGGGGCATGAGGTTTTCACCCGACCCTCCTCAGTAAAAAATTACACTGTACCTATAAGGTAATTCTTTACTTTTATGTATATATTTAGATTTTGAGTCCCCTGTACACAAAATTCACCTTGATGAAAATTGTATGTTTGGACTCTCATCTAAAGTCGATTCAGTTGATTGATTTCGAAGATAAGAAGACGATATAGAACTACTAAGGTTTTTCTTGAAGAATGCACGGGAAGTATGTAGTTTAATGTTCATTTAGAAGTGTTGAAGAAACAATTATGATGTTGAAGTTTTTGTAACTTGTTATTCTCACACTATTTGTCGCTAATATTCAAACACAACTTGTAAGTACATCATTTGTATTCTGAGTCAAGCTTTAAACAATTGATTCAATCTGTGCATTAGGTGATTTTAGAAGAATTAACGCTCCACCTTAATGAGCTATTGAAAACAAAATGAGGCACAAATCAATTAAAAGTCGATCTAAGCTTCTACTACTTGGTAAAGGCTGAGCTCGAATAGCCATTTACTTATCAGAATACAAGGTAATGTTGATGATTGCTAAGATTCTTTAATCAGATTCTACATAACTATTTTATAGCTTGTGAATTGATTTAAGGTGGAACTCCATATCTAATCTTGGTATTATGTAATTTCTCAGAACTACACAATCAAATGAGTGTAATGTGGTTACCGATGCGGTGGGCTGATATTGACCATACTAAAATAGAGCACCAGTAAGTTATTGCATATATTGTATTTTTTATTAGCTTTAGCTATTTTGTAGAATACTATGAAAACTTAATAAACTCTTTTTCTATTTCTATTCATTGTAAATAGTGGTGTTGAGGCTTATTCTGTTTTAATTCCATTGTTGTCTCATATCATGTACAACATGGAGGGAACCTTTTTAAAAAAATAGATCCATACTGCCGAAGCAATTGTACAAAATTGAATTTAGTTGTACTAAAAGCTAAGATGTTACGGGATGAGAAGTTGAGTCCAAATTATGCAGGTGTACAAAACACATTCAATTAGCTAATCATCTGCCCAACATTGCAATACAATGATGACGTTATCCTATTTCTGATTCATTTACTCCACTTCCTTCACAAGCCAATAAAACTAGGTGAACCTAAATAGAATGGGATGACTACTCTTAAATTAAATCTACCGCATTTGTTTCGTGATTGCAAAATGGATGCGTCTCCTGTACTTATTTTTGTTCGTGAGTTGTGGTTAGGCTCACTCTTTTGTACTTCGAATGAATCAATAAAATTCTACTCATAATGACATGTGATTTTGAGTAGGGTGTTCAATAATAAAATGCGTCTTTTTATAATAATAATAATAAACAAAAGAAAAAACTTGTGAGCACATTGTAAATTTCCGTATTGAGCTATTTATCAACAAATTCTGAATATCCAACCAACTTACTATTGAATTGATTCTTGAAATTTAAGAGAAATGACAATGCACCTCAATGGTTTTTATTGGATGTGGATCTTTTATTATGTAAGCTAAGAAATGTGATTCGTCACTAAATAATGAGCGCTATGGTTTTAAAATTATGATTAATCAAAAGCATTTCAGAGTATTTTGGATCTCAATTATATTTTTCTTGGTAGATTAAACACAAACGAATTTACATCAAAATTTAAAATGTTGGGCCCGTGCTTAGCACGGGTAAAAACCATCTAGTATTATATATATATATCTAATAGTGATATCTTACATATACATTATATAGCTATTAATACAATATCGACATATTACATATGCATGCAATCATTTTTATTGAATTTTAACATAAAAACTACATAATTGGACATACTTCACTACCATACATACTATTATTACCTATACTTTCAAAATATTACGTATCTTACCGCTAATTACGAGTTTCCTACCACATATTGAATAAAATGCACTTAGATACATAAATTCTTGCTATCAAATACACAAAAATAGGGAGAGAGACAAGCAAGATTGGGGAGGGAGCCAAGCGAGATTTGTATGTATCCAGATATATGTGAATCACACTAAATACACACTAGATACATGTATCTACATATATTTGGTGTGACTCGCATGTATCAGGGATACCAGAAACATGGGAGAGTGCGTGACAAGCGAGATGGGAGAGAGGCGAGCGAGATTTATTATGTATCTCAGATACATGCAAATCCACTTGGATACAATGTATCTAGAAGAAATTACACCTAATTTTGATCCCATATATTTGAGATACATGTAACTTGACGTATCTAGAGACATTAAAATCTGATAAGATACGTAATATTACAAACTAAAGTATATTTAAGTTAATAACTCTAAGTTTTCCTAATCTTTTGTTTTATCACTTGTACAATTATGTAAGAAGCCCATTTTTTTTTATTATGGAAATTGGCTATAACTAATGTAAACAATTCTCTTGAATTCACTACTAAAAAACTGCCAAAAAACGACAGACAGAAAAGTGACGGACTTCGTCACTCCAAAAAGCTACGTCATTTGCCACACTGTCCGTCGCTTTTTAATAAAAATAATTATTTTTAAAATTATTTTACAAAAAACGACGTACGGCTTCTCTTAGTCCATCGCTTTTTTTTGCGGATTTTTGTGCTAAATATATTTATATTTATATATATAATTAATTAATAATTATTTATTTAATACATATAGAGACGTCATCTGTCGCTTTTTAATAAAAATAATTATTTATAAATTAAACAATAACCACGCTGTCCGTCGTTTTTAATTTATTTTATTTTATTAATTAGTTTTTTAAAAAGCAACGGACGACATCTCTTAGTCCGTCGCTTTTTGGTCAAAATATCTAGTCAAACATTTTAAAAAAGCGACAGACAATGTCTCTTAGTCCATCGCTTTTTAGTCAAAATTTTGGTCAAATATTTTCCCATCTCTCTTTCTCTCTTCTCTCTTCTCTCCTTTCTCTCTAAAAACTAAACTGTTGCGCCGCTGCCGCTGCCTCACGCCACCCCACGCCGCCGTCACCCTTCTCTCCTTGAGCATTAGTCCCGTCGCTGCCTTGCCCTGTCGCGCCGCCACCCGCCGTCCCCATTGCTTCTTTTCCTTAGCTTGTTAAGGTTAGGGTTTAATTTTAGTTTTTTTCTATTCTAGTAATATTTGATTTGTTATAAATTAGTATATTGTTTTAGTTTGATGAATTGTGTTATTCAATTGTTAATTTGTATATTTGATTATTGTTAGTTAGGTAGAGAATTGAGAATTTTTTATTTTAGGGTTTTCTTCTAAATTGGGGTTTATTTTAATATGATTGTGAATTGAGTATTAGAAGATAGAACTAACAAATAATTAGAAGTTATAAAGTTTGAAGTTAGATTAGTTGCATTTTCCAACTTTGAAATTCTTGAATTTAGTATGTTTGATGGTTGAAGTTAGAAAAAGATTCAATTGTATATGAAAGCTAGATTACTTTGAAGTTAGAAAAATATTGGATAGTATATGAAAGTTGAAATTAGATTAGTTGAATTTTCCAACTTAGAAGTTCTTGAATTTAGTAAGTTTGAAAGTTGAAGTTAGAAAAATTGGGGATTTTTAAATATGATTGTAAATTAAGTATTAGAAGTTAGAACTAACAAATAATTAGAAGCTAGAAGTTAGAGATTAGTTGAATTTTTCAATTTGCCATTGTATTTGTGCTTATATGTATTA
>JAJOOR010012174.1:0-30371 GCA_036250505.1 Solanum acaule
GGGGGGGGGGGGGGGGTTTGTCAGAAGTAAGTAAAAACAACAAAATAAACAAGGGTTACTAAGTAATGAGAGGGGATCTTTGGGATGTGATGGGAATACGGGTTAAGCTAGATGATTGGGTACATGCTTTCGATAAAAGATTCATAGAATAATTGTGACTAGGCTAGACTTTAAGGGGGATAAGCTCTCTCTTGAGAAACTTACCCCGTTTCAAATGCGCTTCTCTCGGACACCCACTTGCCGCATGAAGACCAGCCTACGCCTTAACCCACTCACTCTATCGAGCTGAGTGTGTGGACATGGGACTAGGGTTCACTCTCTCGAGCTGAACCTCATGTCAACCCACTCGCAGTGGCCATCAATTTAGTTGTCTTAGTTTTACGATCTCTCTCTCGAGCAAGCCGAAAACACATAAATAAACTTGTATTTTCAACTACAAATTCATTAATTTCATCCATAACTACTAAACGAAATCACAATTAAACTATCAGCAAGCAAGACCCAACAATTATCTTAACCCATATTTGCTAAATCACACCCCAAGAATTGGGGGTTTTAGCCACACATGTATAGGAGATAAGAAATTTATACCAAATTGAACTTGCATTCAACTGGGTATGAAGATTTAAGTCTTGATACAGGCCAAAATTAAAGAATCTAAGAGACACAACTCCAAATCTTGAAGATGAAAACCTTTGGAACTTTAAGTCTTCAAAATCCTCTCAAACTTAAAAACCCTTGTTTATTTTGCTTTTTTTACTTACTAGTGACAAACCCCCCCCCCCCCCATTGTTCATTGACACTCTTGTGTCCCCTTTTAATTTACAATGTTTTTAATCGTTAATGTCTTTAGCTACAACTAGTTAAAACTAAATTGTATTTATATATTAATTCTCAAAACCACTCTCTTGGAAACGATCCCAACCCTTGGTTGGGTTACTAAACTATTGTACGATCGTAGACACTTGCATCGGAAGTTGTGTCTTGATTACGCAAACATCAAAATAGCGATCCTCAGGCCTTTATTTCTTCGTTCTTTTCAGCTTTTTCGTTCCTTTTTGCGACGTAGTGTCCATGCTTTCCTTTAAACTTCAAATACCTGAAACTTAAGGGCTTTCATCAGATATTGAGATAAAATAAGCATTTGAGGACGTAATTTCTATTAAAATATAGCCCTAATTGAGTCCAATTTGTAGACTCATCAACACTCCTAACTTAAACTTTTGCTTGTCCTCAAGCAAATTCAGGTTCAGTCGTTCAAAAAGGGTGTCTTGAACAGTGCTACACAAGACTCGATCATGAATGCACACAACAAGACTCAATTTACTTATGCAAAGATCAATTATGCACTCAAAGACTCAAGTAGTGACTCACCAATATCAAAGAATCTAATGCTCACAATACTTGGCTCAAATGCAAGTTCAAGTTCAAGCTCAACTAAATTGCTTGAATGCCCACACAGAAAGAATGATTCCATAATCGCTCATAATGACTTAATCATATAAAGTTCAGGAATCAGATGCAACGCTCACACTCACAAAGATGAAAACAATGCATGCTTTCACCCATAGGTTTGCCCATATTTTCCAATTGACATTTGTTTAAGCTCTCTCAAGATCAAAAAGGTTTTTTCAAGGCTTGTAATGGCGCTGTTGCCGGGGAGTGGTGTTACGGGAAAGTTTTTGGTTTAAGACAAATTTTGTTGTTGATGAGTCCACGATGTGGACTCATTTAGGGCTATATTTTGATGAAATTAGTGTCCTCAAATGCATGTTTTATCTCGATATCTAATGAAAACCTTGAAGTTTCAGGTATTTGAAAGTTGTGGGAAAGCATGGACACTATCAAGTAAAAAGGGGCAAAAGAAGCTAAAAGAACGAAGAAATGAAGATCTGCGAATTGCCGAACCCATTCGACGAATCGCCAATAGATCGCATATTCGCCTTTTGTTCCAGTGTGCTGAGACCTGAAGGAAATGAGCAAATCTACGGTGAAAAGGAGCAGTCAACGTATCACCAAGCGACTCCGCGAAGTAGCGCTACATCACCCAATTATCCAGGACACATAGACTGATGAAAGGCGACGAAGTAGACCAAAGGGTGGATCGCCGAATGCATTGGTGATTCCCACTAACGTCGCCGAAAGATCTTTCGAAGCAGATGTTATGAAAACTATAAATACTAGTTCAGTTTTTATTCTTAGAACCGAATTTTACCTTATTTTATCTAGCTTTTGGATTATTAAGTTTTAAACAGAGTTTTTAGAGATATTCTCTCTAAGTTTTGGAGAGGGTTTTGAAGAACTTGGAGCTTTCAAAGGGTTTCAAATTCAGGGAATTGGACTTGGGTCTCTTGGATTCTCCACTCTTGGCGTGTTTTAAGACTTAATCTTGCATACCCATTGATGGAAATTGATATTGGTATACGTTTTTATCTCTTTTACATGCGTAGCTAAAACCCCAATTCTTGGGGTGTGATTTTGTGAATATGGGTTAGATTAGTTGTTGGGTCTTGCTTGCTGATAGTCCATTCGTTGTTTAAATGTGATTTCATTTAGTGGTTGTGGATGAATTTAATGAATTTGTAGTTGCAAATACAAGTTTATTTATGTGTTTTCGGCTTGCTCGAGAGAGAGATGTCGTAAAACTAAGACCGCTAAATTGATGGCCAGTGTGAGTGGGTCGACATGAGGTTCAGCTCGAGAGAGTGAACCCTAGTCCTATGTCCACACACTCAGCTCGATAGAGTGAGTGGGTTAAGGCGTAGGTTGTTCTTCATGCGACAAGTGGGTGTCTGAGAGGAACGAATTTGAAACGAGGTAAGTTGCTCGAGAGAGAGCTTATCCCCCTTAAAGTCTAGCCTAGTAACAAATACTCAATGAATTTACTATCAAAAACATGTACCCAATGATTTAGTCTATCCCGTATTCCTATCAAATCCCAAGAATCCCATCTCCATACTTGTATTTTTCCCTATTTCATTGTTTTAGTTGTTTCTTGCTTACAAACCCCCATTTGATACTTGACGCTTGTGTCACCCTTTTTAATTTGTTATGTTTTCATTCGCCAAAGTCTTTAGCTACGATTAGCTTGGGCACTTTCACCCTTAACCACTAATTCTCATGCCCACTCCCTTGGGACTCGACCTCAACCCTTGGTTGGGTTACTAAACTATTGTACGATCGTAGACACTTGCATCGGAAGTTGTGTCTTGATTATGCAAACATCAAAATGGCGCCGCTGCCGGGGAGTGGTGTTACGTGAAAGTTTTTTGTTTAATACGAATTTTGCTTTTGGTAGTCGTACTTTACTAACTTTATTTTTAGTGTTGTTTTCCTTTGAATTTATTGATGTAGGTAGGTACGCTAAGCATGGCTGGGGGAAATAGTGACAACTCGGCTGAGACGAGCTAAGAAGTCGAGAGGGACTTCGAGTTAACCGTACTGGTAAGTCAGTTGAACGAGTTGTCCACCAAAATAACAGCAGTGGAAAACCAGTGCAAGAGTCAAGGGAGGTACATACCTCCTCACGAGAGGAAGCAGTGTAGAGACCGGGAGAACAATCGAGTCGAGGACACAGTCCAAATCATTCTTCAAAAGATCACTGAACAAGATCGAATGTTGGAAAAGATGAAAGAGAGTATTGAAGTGTTGAATCAAATGATTGGTTCTCACTCTAGACCGATCCAACTAATCAGGACACTCATGAATTATGTGGTGCCTCCTCTTCACTCAAACGAACTATTGAGATTACCTAGTAACACTAGGACCAACCCAACCAATGGGGAGTGAGTAAGGACTCCCATCGTGCCACGACATTAAATAAGGGGCTTCTTGGGAGGCAACCCAAGGTTTTAAATGCTTTATTTTGCTTTTATAAATAATGGTGTGTTAGTGGTGCAGGTTTGAATGAGGAAAGTGGTGAAAAATACAGATTGGCGAGAAAATAGTCAGTCGGTGGATTGCCGAAGAGGTCGGCGAGCCCGACTTGACCCGCCGTTTGGCTCAATTCAAGGTTAAGTCAGAGCCTGTAAAACTCGGCGGACTTATAAAGCAGTTCGGTGTGTTGCCGACCAGGTCAGCGACCTCGATACAGATCTCCGTCTTGACCCCCAAGAAACTGAAAGAACTTTAGCAATCGGCGGGGCAAGTGATCACTTTCTAATCACCGAGTGCGACTAACGTCGCGGAAAAGGCGCAAACTGGATGGTTTATAATGGCCAAGAGACTTCAAATTTGGAATTCTTCACTTTCCCTTGCTCTTAAATCTCCTAAACTCACACTAAGGTAGTATTTTCTTTATTTTAGCATTTTCTAGCATTTTAGTTTGTTGATTTGTGCTCGGAGTTGGAGTACTTTGCCGCCTAGCTTTTCAATCGAAATTTAACCGGCATCTAAGGTTGGTTTCCGAACCCCAAATTTATTGTTGAAAATTTTGAACTCTTTTGCAATAATAGTATCGTATTGATGTGTGTTGGGCCTCTCTGATAAGATTAGAATGATGAAATGCCTATTTTAACTTGAAAATCTTGCCCGTAATGTTTGATTGTCAAATGCCCGTAGCTTTTGTGCTTTGTAATGAATTAGATTGTGATTGCGTGTTGATTAGTTGATTTGGTGAAGTTTGAGTAGCCCATGTTTGTGCTAAATGTCGAAAATTTGCGTAATGATAAAGCGGGTGACACCACTCTTAAGAGAAAATATCGTCAAATAGCCAAATTTGGCAAATTCGAGAGAAGTCTGAGTATTCTGGGATGATGGGTAGTATGGGTCTTGTTTGAATTTCATTAGTGCGTGCTTTGATTTCAATTTCGGGGGTTGCGAAGTTGAATTCGAGAAGGTGGGTTGAAAATTGGCACGTTGGGTCATTCGGTGAGCTGAGTCGAGCTCGCCAAATCATTCGGCGGTTCACCTATTTTCCTCATCTCACGTTTAATTTCGTACCAAGTTCGTGGTTTGAGTCTGTAACTTTCGGCGAGATACTTGAGTTCGCCGAAGGCACTCGGTGACTCGCCGAAAGTACTCTTTATCGCTCTTTATTTGCACCCTTAAGACCCTTATGCACTGTAACTTTCGGCGGACAAACCCTTGCTCGCCGAATGCACTCTCTTATTGCCGATTTGCCTTAATTGTTGAGCCAATCCCTTCAGCAAGTTCGACTTAGTTCGCCAAAGAGGTTTGGCGACTCGCCGACTGGATCGGTGAGTTAGTCTGCAATAACTTTTCTGTGCTTGCATTTGAGTTTCTTCTCGATCTTTTGCAGATATAGTATGCACCAATCTAACCGAGCCACCTTAAAAAAAGGCAAAGGGCATTACGATAAATAAAGGAGGCTCACGTCCTTCACAAAAAAGAAAGCAAGATCTCCCACCGGGAGAAAAAGGCAAACGAAAGAAGCATATTACTAAGAAAGGAGTAGCTATTGAGCCAGATTTTTCTGAACCGAAAGATGAGGAGCTCTTGATTCACCGAAGTAGCAAACACCAGGCTAGATCTCAGCCTACCCCACCGGAGCCTCCTCAACTATCCCACCTACTAATGAATCAGTGCCAGCTCAGGCACCTCCAGTCACCTTTGTACTCCCTATAGTTCCTCCACCGAGGTTGTTAAACAAATTGAAAGGTGATGGTTTACGGACCATCATAGAGGAGAAATTACTATCCTTAAAGGGCCTAGAAGGCAAGCATCCTGATGTGCTTGACACGCTCCGATACCATAGGTTTGAACAGTTTACAAGACCCCAAAGCCCTTATATTCCGTCTTGGGTTAGGGAATTCTACACAGCCTATGGGGAGTTAGTGCCTAAAAACAAAAAGAAGGCAAGTGAGTTTCGACCAGTGAAATCAGTCATGGTCAAAGGCAAGGAGGTGGAGTGCCAAAGCGAGCATATTAATGATGTATTAGGTAGACCGCTGCACTCTGCACTCCCTTACAAGGGGTTGCCGATTATTCAGTCCCTGGATGATTTGAAGGATTGGTTGGATCCGATGATTTCTGACACCACCCCGAGGTGGATGGATGCAGGAGCTCCCATTGAGAAGAGGGACATGAACATCGCCTCCCAGTTCTAGTTTGGCTTCATCAGCAGCACTATCATGCCATCCCAGAACGACTCTATTATGTGCCATCCTAAGGCGGCTTGCCTCGGTTCTATCATGGCCAGGAGGCAAATCGACCTAGGACTGCTGACTTCGCAAGAGATGGCCATGAGAGCCAAGTAGAGACTTACTTCTCTGCCACTCTTGATTTTGATCACTGAGTTATGCCGGAATACCCCGGGATCCTGTGAATGATATAGAGGTCATCCCTTCATCCTCCACTGACATCTGGTGTATTGAGGCTGAGTTCACACAAGAGGAGGTTGACAAGATGAGAGAAGCTCCAGCAAATACTTCTTCAGAGGTCAATGTTGACTCATTACCAGCAGAGGTACCTTCGCCTACTCCGGCCTCTGAGCACTAAGGTATACCCACTCCTTCTTTCTCTTCCTCACAGGCTCCAGGTGCTTCCTCATCCTCCCAGCCTGCCAGGATTACTCAGGCCATGATCCTGAAGATGGGGCAGTTGGCCTATTCGGCTAATGTGAGAGCTACCTAATTGGAGAGATCCATCTCGGGGATGATTGACAGTGCCATACTAGCAGCACTTACCCCCCTTCAGACTTCTGTTGATGTCTTGACAGTGAGAGTCATTTATTGTGAGAGCAGACATGGGAAGGCCTCCGAGGTGACGACTTTAAAAGCTGAGATTGCGAGTTTGAGGGAGGACGTAGACTATCTTAAGTCTACTGACTTCACTTCACTACTAGAGACTGCTGAGGACAGGGATGCTCCTAAGACCTCCGGGATTCCTCCGGCTACCACCGGAGATGTGCAGGGGGATGGCACAGCACATGTAGAGTCGGATGCAGAGACCGACAAAGAGTTGATATCAGTACATGTTGAGGAGAGCAGAGATGAAGGCATATTCATAGACTTGCCAGATCTTATAGAGACGGTTGTGCAGCCGGTGATCCAGACATTGCTGACTGAGACATCCACAGCAGCTCCTAGTGGATCTAGCATTGCTATTCCGTATGAGGCTACTCCGGGCACTGATGCCCAACTACAGACTGCTACACCAGCCACTGAGACCCCGACAGAGAGAGAGAGACTGCATAGATAGGACCTTTCTTTACCTCCCTCTCTGTCTTATTATATTTTTACTTTTGGATACTTTTATTTGCATTTGAGGACAAATATTTTTTAATTGTGGTGGGGTGAGGCCCACACCTTTTGTGTTGATAGTTGTGTTTTGTGTATATATTTGGGTTGTTCTGCTTTAAAATTGTGTTTTATCTATTTCTGTGGATGATTGAGCTTATGGCTCCTTTTATTTATTTTATTGCAAAATGATTTCAACCCATCCGAAATTTTTTGCCACTTTTTGTGTGATGAATGTGGTTGTTCTTTTGTAAAATTTAAGTCTCGGTCCCGATCAATACCGATGACTTGAATAGTGCTCTAAATCAAACGAACATGAATGCGCGGCTATGATGAGGCCAAATGAAGTTGCATAGACAATATGTGAACTCTTTGCATCTCGTTTTGACTAGCCTAGTATCGAATCGAGTCTCTTGTAATGACTGTTGCACACTGTGTTGAGTCTTGTTTGACTATAGTATCGATGCCTAGTGTGATGAGCTTACTTTGAAACATGCATCATAGATCCTAGAATTTTCCCCGTTGGTCCGATCGACTAAGTAAAACTTTTTCTTGACATGATCTTAGGCAACTTTGAAAAGTGTGAGCCTATTTGACATATACCACTTTTGTGGCCTACCTTGTGAGTGTGTGAACCTCATTTGAACACCCCTTGAACCTTAACCCTCTTTGGAAGAAACTTGATGAAAATTAGACCTTTCTTAATCCATTACCGTTAATCCTCTTGATTTGTGGTTTAATAAATAGCCAACTTAGGCCAAAAGCCTAAGTTGGGGGTGTGGTGAGAAGAAAAAGGGAAATCAAAAAGTGCAAGGGAAGTCTCCTTTAACCCATGGTATTGAGAAAATTGGAACCCCTCCATATAAAAAAAGAAAGGAATGAAAAAGAAAGTTGCAGAATAAAGTGCAAAAGAAAGAGGATTTCCAACACACAATGAGAAAGTGAATAATAGGATGACTTATGAGCACTAAAGAAAATGATGAAGGAAAAGGGAAGGAAGTGTTGTGAACACCACAATTCATGAGGATGAAAGCCGCTAAGCCTAAATGACTATACTCTACACTCAGCCCCATTACAAGCCTTGAAAAGACCTTTTTGATCTTGAGAAAGTTGAAACAAATGTCAATTGGAAAATACGGGGAAACCTATGGGTGAAAGCATGCATTATTTTCATCTTTGTGAGTGTGAGCGTTGCATCTGATTCCTGAACTTTAGATGATTAAGTCATTATGAGCGATTATGGAATCATTATTTCTGTGAGGGCATTCAAACACTTTAGTTCAGCTTGAACTTGCATTTGAGGCAAGTATTGTGAGTATGAGATTCTTTGATATTGGTGAGTCACTAATTGAATCTTTGAGTGCACAATGGATCTTTGCATAAGTAAATTGAGTCTTGTTGTGTGCATTCATGATCGAGTCTTATGTAGCACTGTTCAAGACACCCTTTTTGAATAACTGAACTTGAGTTTGCTTGAGGACAAGCAATAGTTTAAGTTGGGGGTGTTGATGAGTCCATGATTTGGACTCATTTAGGGTTATATTTTGATAAAATTAGTGTCCTCAAATGCATGTTTTATCTCGATATCTAATGAAAACCTTTAAGTTTCAGGTATTTGAAAGTTGAGGGAAAGCATGGACACTATCGAGAAAAAAAGAGTAAAAAAAGCTAAAAGAACGAAGAAATGAAGATCTGCGAATCGTCGAATCCATTCAGCGAATCGCCAATAGATCGCATATTTACCTTTTATCCAATTTGCTGAGCCCTGAAGGAAAGGAGCAAATCGGCGGTGAAAATGAGCAGTCGGCGTATCGCCGAGTGACTCCGCGAAGCAGTGCTACATCGCCCAATTATCCAGGACACACAGAAAGGAAACTGATGTAAGGCAACGAAGTAGACCAAAACGCGAATCGCCGAATGCATCGGCGATTCCCACTAACATCGTCGAAAGATCTTTTGGAGAACATGTTCTGAAAACTATAAATACTAGTTTAGTTTTTATTCTTAGAAGAAAATTTTACCTTATTTTATCTAGTTTTTAGATTATTAAGTTTTAGACAGAGTTTTTGGAGATATTATCTCTAAGTTTTGAAGAGGGTTTTGAAGAACTTAGAGCTTTCAGAGGGTTTCAAATTCAAGGAATTGGACTTGGGTCTCTTGGATTCTCCACTCTTGGCGTGTTTTAAGACTTAATCTTTCATACCCATTGATGGAAATTGATATTGGTATACGTTTTTATCTCTATTACATGCGTAGCTAAAACCCAAATTCTTGGGGTGTGATTTTGTGAATATGGGTTAGATTAGTTGTTGGGTCTTGCTTGTTGATAGTCTATTCGTAGTGTAAATGTGATTTCGTTTAGTGGTTGTGGATGAATTTAATGAATTTGTAGTTGCAAATACAAGTTTATTTATGTTTTTTCGGCTTGCTCGAGAGAGAGGTCGTAAAACTAAGACCACTAAATTGATGGTCAGTGTGAGTGGGTCGACATGAGGTTCAGCTCGAGAGTCCCATGTCCACACACTCAGCTTGAGAGAGTGAGTGGGTTAAGGCGTAGGTTGTTCTTCATGCGGCAAGTGGGTGTCCGAGAAGAACGCATTTGAAACGGGGTATGTTGCTCGAGAGAGAGCTTATACCCCTTAAAGTCTAGCCTAGTCACAAATGCTCAATGAATTTACTATCAAAAGCATGTACCCAATGATTTAGTCTATCCCATATTCCTATCACATCCCAAGAATCCCGTCTCCATACTTGTATTTTTCCTTACTTTCACTGTTTTAGTTGTTTCTTGCTTACAAACCCCCATTTGATACTTGATGCTTGCATCACCCTTTTTAATTTGTTATGTTTTCATTCGCCAAAGTCTTTAGCTATGATTACCTTGAGCACTTTCGCCTTTAACCACTTATTCTCATGCCCACTCCCTTGGGACTCGACCCCAACCCTTGGTTGGGTTACTAAACTATTGGTATCAGAGCATAAGGTTTTGGGATAAATTTTAGGATGTCTCAAACCATGTCTAGTAGAGTCTTGTTCATCGTTGTGAGTCGCGACACATCTATGAGTGAAAGGTTATAGGACGTTAGGAATACTTCATTTCTTCATTCTCTAAGTCATGTTATAGAGTTTAGATCTATTAGGTCTTTCTCCTAACCTTTACCATATGGTTTTTCAGGTTATGGCTAATAGTATGGCTAATGTTAGGAGAATTGATCAAGGTGATGAGGAGCAAGAGGTTTCTCTCCAAGTTCCTAATGATGAAGGGGTCATGACTAATGAGGAGATAAAGGTGGCTTTTCAAACTTTGACCCAACTCATGACGGTTCAAACTCAAGCCATCACCACTCAAGCTCAAGCCCTAACGGCTAAAGCTAACTGAGAAGTTAGACCCCGGGTAGAGCCCAATGTGAGTACCATGGCCTCACGGTTGAGAGATTTTACTAGGATGAACCCTCCTATTTTCTTGGGTTCCAAAATGAATGAAGACCCACAAGAGTTTTTGGAGGATGTCTATAAGATAGTGGAGGCTATCGGGGGTCACCTCTATTGAGAAAGCTGAGTTGGTCGGGTATCAATTGAAAGATGTGGCCCAAGTGTGGTACACCCAATGGAAGGACAATATACCTATAAGAGTGAGTCCCATAAATTAGGAAGTATTCAATAAGGCTTTTCTTGATAGGTTCTTCCCCCGTGAGAAGAGGGAAGCCAAAGTTGAGAAGTTCATCAACCTTTGCCAATTAGGTATGAGTGTCTAAGAATACTCTTTGAAATTCACTAAGTTGTCCAAATATGCCCTCTCTTTGGTTTCTAATCCAAGGGATGAGATGAGTCACTCTGTTACCGGTGTGTCCGATGCTATTGAAGAAGAGTGTCATGCGGCAATGCTCCATGACAACATGGATATCTCAAGGTTGATGGTTTATTCTCAACAAGTTGAGGAGTCAAATCTTAGAAAGAAAGATAAGGAAGTTAAGAGACCTAGAACCGATGATGGGGATTTCTCCAATTCTAGCTCCGAGGGATATGATCAACCTAGGACCCAACAAAACTTTCCAACCAAGAGAGGGTGTCTAAACTTAAATCTCTAAGAGGGAGTAATAGTGAATCTGTGTTGCTTAAGCCTACTTGCTCCAAGTGTGGAAGAAAGCATTATGGTGAGTGTCTAGCCGGAAATAAGGGGTGCTATGGTTGTGGTGGTGAGAGTCACAAGAAGAGAGATTGTCCAATCCTTAGGGCTAAAGGGAGGGAGGCCAAGTCTAATGCTTCCAAGTGATCATAGGTTTTATGCTCTCCAATCTAGAGAAGATCAAGAGTGATCTCCTCATGTCCCTTCCGGTATGTGTTTTATGCTTTTATAAAATTTCCAGATTTCTTGTCTTTTATGACTTGTTATGTTGGATTTTGAAGTTATTTTTAGTATGTATGATGTTTAGAAAAGTTGTGTAGGCTTACTCCCAAGTGGGGGATAGTGTGCCTATCTAGTAGGGTTATTATGTGCTTTATGTGTTGCCATGATTTCCTTACATTCATGATTCATGAAAATGCGTAGGTCTTGTTAGAGATGGATTATATGCATTGTTCTTTCTCTCATGTTGTAGTGCAATTTTAGACTTGCAAATAGACTTCATGAGTTGAGTATGACCATGCCCTAGTTTTGGAGTTAAAAGATTTCCTTAATGAATGAATGCTTTTTGAAAAGTAATGTGCATTTAGGCTCCATGAGTATGTGATGAGCATGTCTTAACTAGGAAATGGTAGTTCATCCTTTAGAAAGAGCAGATATAGAATTTGATGCACTTTGGGTTGGTAGAAGTAGTTCCTACTCCCTTGTGTTGCAAATATTAAATGTAGTTCCTACTCTGTTATGTTGCATTGAGTATGTTTAGCTTGGAGTTCAAGTTTTCCTCCTTGGTTGTGTGATTTTGGACGTATGGCATGCATAATGGGCTGCTAGTCTTGAGTCGTTAACCCTTAATGTGTTTTAAGTGTCATTCAAGGATGAATGTTCCTAATTAGGGGATAATGTAACGACTCGCAAAATGATAGGCTGAACTAGAGCCTCATCGTGTGGGTTAGTGTACCCTTGAGTGAATGTCTAGGTTGTTTTAGACCTTAATTTAGCAAGGAAGAAGTCTAGGGTGCAAGTAAGGACCTATGCTAGCAAGAAGGAGTGAAAGAAACCTTGTTCTTTGAGGGGCCTTTTGACCATGGGACTTCATGATCGCCCAAAGGGTTGGACGAGTCGCTCTTGTGCCTTATGATCGCCTAGTGGGCTGTCCCATTTGCCCTAGATTCTGGATCAAAGGGCGAGCTAAGTCGCAGCTCGCCAACCAGGTTGGTGGATCGCCCTTTAGCTCCCTAGATCGCCTAGTGGATTGCCTAAATTCCAAGCTCACTGGAATATTGGGCGAGCCAAGGGTGCATTTGGCGAGTTACCTAGTCCAAAAGGCGAGCCCAAGGGTCCAAAGGGCGAGCTCAAGCGGTAGAATTTTAAGTTAAAACGTTTTAGGTCCATGGTTCTTTACCAAAGTTGACCCTACATTATTCTATTCCTTTCCTAGAAACTATATAAGCTTATTAGACCTAATTTTACCTCATTTAAATCATTCTCCCTAGAATCAAAAGAAAACCCAACTTCATCCACTCCATAGAATATTTCTCTCTCTAGAAAACCCCCCTTTGAAGAAGAAGATAGAGCTTGAAGCTTGGGTCAAGAACAAGGTCCATTGTTGAGAGCTTGTGCTAGGGCTTTGATTAAAGGTATGTGAAGCTTATTCATCCATGGGTTCTTCCACCCATGGAGCCCCCATAGATTCCCCCCAATTGTGAAATCAAAAACCCAATTCTAGCTAGGGTTGTGATTGCATTGTGGGTAGGGCGTGGATGTGATTTCAATCTAGTGGATTGCATCCAAATATGATTGAATTGTCTTTGTTTAATGATATTGTGATGATTTCATGTGTTTCTATGGTAAACCCTAACCTAAGTTGATGAATGTGATATTTGTGGGTTGATGCCATTAGAGGCAAGGTTGAAGGTTCTTGAGTGATCTTCCTAATTCAATGGTATATGTTGTAATTGATCAAAGTTAGGATCATATAATCATGAATTGAACTAGACTCTATTGTATATTATTTATCTAGACTTGTAATGATGAAATTGAACCTCTAAGGCAAATTAGGACTAAGATCACCTAGTATCAAAGAATGTAATTGAATGTCTTGTAATTTAGGTTCATAATATGCTTCCATGTTGTAGAGTCTTTGAGAATGAGGAGTCATAGTCATGAATGATGATCATTAGGGCTTAATCAAGAAGCTAATGTGATCAACTTTAGATCCTAAGGCTTTTAAGAGAAAAATCCACATATGAATCCAAGGCTAATGAATGGAATTGTGTTGAGAGACCTTTACCTACCTAGATCACCTTATGAATCATAGATGGTAGGAAGTGATAGAATCACTTAGGTCATAATGATATACTTTTCTAATGAAGAATTCTAGACATGATGATAGGTATGGATATGAACTTAACATGAAAGACTTCTCACATAGTAATGGTTCTAGGGTAGAAGGACTTCTCATAACTAATTGAACCTAAGGCTAGAGAGCATTTATACCTAGGTCATGGATCGTGATAGTTGCTCACACATGGTCTAAAAGAGGTATTAGCATAGGTTGGTGGTCAAGAACACCTTTCCATTTACTTGAGTCCAAGTAGAGACTTAATGATTATCTTGTGGGATTTATGCCTAGCACCGAGAGGATATTGAAATGAGATGGAGGTTCCCACCTAGATGAGTTTGGGCTTTCATAGAGGTTCCCACCTAGCATAGTTTGGGCTTCCCACATAGGATCTCTCACCTAGAAGAGTATTGATTTCCCCAAGTGTGTCTCATGAGATGGAAGCCTCACCTAGTGGAGTTTGGGTTTCTAGTAGCAATCTCTGTATCCCATAATACATGCCCCGTAGGAAGTTAGCTAGTGAATCCGACTAAGCTAACAAACCGGTTCCACCTTGGCAAATGGACCAACCATTGATGGTGTGGGTAACACCATGAGAGATCATATATTCTCATGTCAGTTAAGGATATATCCCAATTAAACAAGATTTGTAATGAACTAGGATTGTGCTAAATGTAACATCTCCTAGAGTTCAAACCTCATGGGCCAAGATTATGCCTAAAGTAGCATCTCCTAGGGTCCAATGCAAATAATGGTCGAAGATTATGCTTGAAGGGGCATCTCCTAGAGACCAAACTAAATGAACTAAGAGTATGCTTTAAGTAGTGACTCCTAGAGTTCAAGCTTAATGAACTAAGATGTACTTGATCTAGTATATCGTAGGGTTCTAAGTAATGAGGGACTAGTACAAGTTAGTAAAGGACCTCATAATGTTCAAAGTATAAATGGACTTAGATGTCCTTGAGTAAGGCCTCATAGAGTCCATAATAATAATAAAGAACCTAGACATGCTAAAAGAAGTATCTCATAGGGTCCAACCTTATAATGAACTAAGATCATGCTTTAAGTAGCATCTCCAAGAGTTCAAGTTTAATGAACTTAGATTATGCTTTAAGTAGCATTTCCTAGAAGTTACAATATGATGAACTAAGTTGTACCTAGTATAGTATCTATTAGGGTTCAAACAAGAAGGAACTAAGATAGACATAGTAAAGTGTTTCCTAGTGCTCCATGCTTTAAAAAGAGGGTTAGTCTCTAAGTTAAGGAACATGAGTATGATGATCTAAAGAAGTTCTTAGTATGAGTAGTAGTACGGGATGTTACTCATGCCTTGCACAAGTATGACTAAGGGTTACCTTATGAGTGTTGTATTACATGAGTGATGCTTGATGGATTGTAGCTATAGATGCCTTCCAAGATAGGGTTGGCTTGAGGTAATAATTCCTTCGTCTACATAAAGTAAGCCAATAGTGATACCAAAGGAGGGTGAATATGACTAGGATGACTTTAAAGTTATGCTTAGTGTGGAGGGTATTATGGGATGCCTTTCATACATTGCACAAGTGTGCTTTGAGGTTACTTAGAGTGTGGTGCCCTTATGGTAAAGAATGCTTAAGACTTAACTATGCCTATAGACCATGATTAGGATGACCAAAAAGGGATACTTGGCTTCGGTGGTATTATGGGATGCTATTCATGCTTTGTACTTGTATGCTTTTGAGGTTACTTGAGAATGGTTCTATTATGGTATTGATGACGAAGAGTAAATTGTACTTATATTGTTATGATTTATCTCTTATGCTCATTAACTATGTCTCATGTTGATTTGTGTTCATTTGATATTTATATTGGAGATTTTGGCTATGACTATAATGATTCTATTATTATCTCTTATGCTTATGTCTTATGTTGACTAACCATTTGAGATGCTCTGATGATGTTGTGCTAGCTTTCATACTTGGTACATTTTGTACTAACGCATATTGCCTACATTCTAATCAAATGTAGGGTTGAGGAGATTGAGTTGCTTGGAGGCTAGGTTTCTAAGAGGCAAGAAGACTTGAAGATTTAGTGAGTCCTCATAGCTTCGAGGATGAACCTATATTTCCCTTATGTATTTTCTTTATATTTTAGACTTTGTATGGGCTGCGTCCCAAGACTTTTATTCATGAGTTTTAAATAGATGGTTTGAGACAAAGGTTTAGTAAAGACTTCCGCTTGTTTATGAAAATGTTTTCGATTGTGTGGATTGAAATAAAGTTTTAAATTTTCCCGTATTTTCAATTATCTTATGTTAAGCATGTGCTAAAGGCTTGTAGGCGACCCCTTCGGGGTCAACTACGCCATGTTACGTCTAGGGGGTACCCCTGGGTCGTGACAAATCAACACCTATACTTTGTGTTCACTAACACAATGACACATCGACATAAACTCCCTTATGGTTAAAGTATACTCTAATTCATCCTATCTAGTAACTATTACTCTACCTTCTATCATGAAATCCACACAAGTTTACTCCTTAGCCTACACATAAGGGAAAAAGTCCTCATTAATAACTTACTGGGTGCAGGAGTGCAACTACATACTTTACTTAATAACTATCCCCACCTCTTAAGTTACTACACTTCCTTATGCATACGTCAAACTCTTGGCACTTCTACTATTACTAGCTCATAATGTCATAATGCATACTATCTTTCGGATGAAAATACTATCTAAGTTCTAAATTATACTTCCCTCCTAAGGGTCTCACCCGAGACAAAGTTTTAAAGAAGAGAACATGAGAGTATATCTCACTTTGGTTCAAACGCATGATTCATATGAATAAGGGTGCATTCTTATGGATCAGTACACTTAATGCACACTAGCAAGCTTCTCTCAAGCCTTGTGCAATCTCTTTACTTTCTGAAGACTTTATCTAAGACTTATTCATTGATAATGATTTGGGTTTTAATATTTCAACCACTTTGAATATGAGGTATCAATGGATTTGAGAAACACAAGAGTCTGAATAAGATTCTTAAGGGAAAACTCTATCGCATGATCTAGAGTGTAATGTATGTAGTTCCTCATTTATAGATGTGGGGCCCTAACAACCATTAATAATATCCTACTAACACGACTTCATAGGCACCCTAGGACACTTGACCTATATGCTTTGATACCAAGTTTGTCACCCCCCTAGCCTACACCCTAGATATGACAAACACTTAAAACCATTGTTGGTCCCAAGCAGACCCTTGGCCTTGCTAACTATGGTACGTATGACTCAATAAGATTTGGGGAAGTTTTAATACATGATCATTTAAAACATTTAAAGAACTATTAAAACAATGTCTGAAAATGCTTAATATAAATAGTAAATGTTTAATAAAATATTTGAGAAATATACTGGAAACCATCTAACACTACTTTTCCATGAAGCTTATACTATCTAAAGATTGGTGTTGGTACACGACCCACGACACCTCAAAATCCTACTACTATAAAACAACAAAAATAGAGTCCTAGAAAGTAAGGAGGTCTCACCAAAAACTGATGAGTAGATGATGTGATCTCAACTGAACGTATGTTTGTAATCCTAGGTACATGCATCTGCATCATGAAACGATGCAAGTTGAAAGACATTAGTACATTGAATGTACGAGTATGTAATGTGGCCCAATAAAATAATGGTTGAACTAATGACGGAATATAACTCAAGTGAGACAAGATATGAACAAGTAGTGAAAACCCTTTGTACTTTACAATAAAATATGCACTAAGACCAATATGAAAATAATAAACTTTACACTGTTGAAATTTTCTCTAACTGACAACTATCACTATGAATCTAACGATTATACAACGTTCCACCCAAGTTGTTAGGGTCATCCTATAATTTGCTGGGATATATGATGCTAACTATACCTATGGATCCATCCCATAAACCTTCTTACGGTAGTGAGGAGTTGCCCGAAATTCAGTATGATCATATCCTATGCTGGTTACATAGTTTATGAGGCATTTATTTTAAAATGAACTCTTACCCAATTAGTTACTCGATACTACTCCCAAAATAATCAATATCAATATACTCATATAACATATGTGTTGAGATAATACTCAAAAAGACCCTCTTTAAGGGCTAACTAAACTTTACTTTATCAGTATGAAATGCCTCTGAAAAATTCTTTATGCTTTTCTTGAAATAATACTTTCTTTCTCAATGTAAAAGATACATTTGGAACCACTAAAGTTCCCTTAAAACTCTTAAAATAACCTATATTTAGGTTGTAATCATGAAAACTATATCTGAAATCATTTTTTGATCTGATCATTGATGACTCGGAAAGTCATAGTGCATAAACATTGATGGCATATCTAGATGTCATACTACTTAACATGTCACACCACGAAGCTACCCCCAGGACGCGGCCACGGGACCTAGGATCACGAATGACCCCAAGCTAACCCTGCTGGCATATCATAAGCATACTAAATAAATTGAAGTAAGCAAAGACTGTGCGGAAGCTAAATCATAAGATAAACTGAAATGATGGGGAATACCCATATACTGTTTGAATATATGAAAACTGAGAGTTTAACAACAACTGAAAAGTCAAACTCAAATACTAAAGTTGAAACTAACTATGTCTGAAATAAGCCTCTAACTGACAAAAGAGATGGGACATGCCCCAACTAAATGTAGCAAAGACTGAAACTAAAGATTAAAAGCAAAAGAAACATGTATGTCATCCTCAGTACTTGAAAGGTATTGAGCATGCAGGATAGAATAAAGCTGAATAAAAACATAACTGAACAAGCATATAACTGAGCAATGATAAGAGATAAACATGATACTAAACTGAGAATACTGAACATGAAATGACTGAATGCAATGACCAAATTTATATCATGATGAGACTGAAATCTGACTGGAGATGATAACATGATCAATGCAATAAAATCTAATTGTAAGGGAGCTACTAATAACCGACATAAAACCACATGAGCTAAATGTGGAGTCCGATGTATACGCCCCATCGAGAGGACCCAATATACCCTGCCAGAGGTATAAAAGCATGACTGGCGTGATCACTAAAATGTAATACCCACAGAGGGGACATATAAACCTATAGGGGTACGTAGTTTTGGGACTTGAGGGTGACTGACCTTAGTCCATTCGGTATTAAGCTACTCCCAATTGATTATGTAATTAACAATTAATGATTGAATTTCTGTAACACTGGATAGCTCAAAATACTGACATGCTAACTGAAAATGCAACATTAATGTGCTATTAATGAAACATTCAAATCTGAGTCATGTATAACTGAGATAACTGACCTAGCATGTGTCATTCATGAACTAAAGGAACTACATAGCTAGGGTTCTGAATTTATGAAAGAATCTATGCAAAACAATACTAAAATCATGATAATCTGATTAGGAACATTAAAGTAACTAATTCATAATAACGGCCTGCTGAAATTCTAGAAACCCTAGGTCTAGGTAATATGAAGGGAATCAAGAATCTGACTGAATTCTAGGGACCAAATGGGTGAAAGGAACCCACTAGTGAAATCCCCCATACTTGGTGACAAATTCCACAGAGAAATCTTTCGATTTTGGGGCAGGAACGGATGCAAACTCGTTGCGTTCTTGAACTAGGGCTGCTTGACTTTTTCCTCTATTTTGCTCTAAGTTTCGCTTGATTTTGGTGAATGATTGATTAAGGTAAGTTCTAATTAGTTTACTAGGCTTAAACTAACCAAAGCCACATAGTTAAGGGGTTAAACGACGTAGTTTAGGGGTTTAATGCATGAGGAAAAGACCAAACGATCCCTGACTTGAAAGTTGTCGGGGACACCGACGAAACTGACCGTGGATAGACCAATGGTCTGTGCTGGTCAAACGTCGACGGGGTTCTAGGACTAGAAATTTGGGGTCCAACGTATGGCCCTGGACCACGGACCGTGGTCTGACCTACGATCCGTAGGTCCTGGCGTAGGTCTAGACTTAGAATAATTTTCTAAGAGGGTTCTACGGCTGAAAGTTGGGGCCTCGATCTACGGACCTGCACCACGGTCCGTGGTTTGACCTACGGCTCGTGGATCCTGCCATGGGTCATGCCTTAGAATAATTTATGGACCTTTTCTGGGAGGGGTTGCGGGTGATGAACCACGGATCACTAGGACGGATCGTGGGTCACCCTACGGTCCGTGAGTTGCACATGCAACTTCTAAAAAATATGCTAGTTTGGTCTGTTTAGGATTCGGGGTGTTACATTATCTCCCCCTTGGGAACAGTCATCCTCGAATGAAGACTAAACTAGCTGGAGATGGAGGGAAAGAGCTGCAAACCCTACCACTAAACACTGGAAACTGATTTCTGACTGAACTATGTTCCAAGAACATGTAGTACGCTGAAAATGCAAGTATAAACTGAAGAAACAAGATACTAAGACTAAAGCTACGTGTGAATGACTGAAAAGCTGCAGAGGAACTATTACCTTAAGCTGGAATGGATTCGGAAGGAAAGAGATGAGGATACTTGGTCTTCATGGTTGCTTCTGCTTCCCAAGTAGCTCCCTCTACGGACTGACTCCTCCACAAAACCTTAACTGAAGCGACTTCGTTGTTTATTCAACCTTTGAACCTGACGATCAAGGATTTCAACTAGTACATCCTCATAAATAGACTATCCTTCAATGCCACACTTTCTAAAAGTACAATAGATGCTGGATCACCCACACACTTCTTTAACAACGAAACGTGAAAAACTGAATGCACTGCTGCTAGTTCTGCTGGTAAATCTAACTCATAAGCCACTTTCCAAACCCTTTTCAAGATCTTGTAAGGGCCTACATATCTAGGATTGAGCTTCCCTTTCTTGCCAAATCTCATCAACCCCTTCATAGGTGACACTTTCAAGAAAACCCAATCATAAATTTGGAACACTAAGTCCCTTCTCCTTACATCTGCATAGGATTTCTGGCGACTCTGGGCTGTCTTAAGTCTATCTCTAATGAGCTGAACTTTTTCCATGGAATCATGAACCGAATCTGGACCTATCAAGGTTGCTTCACCTACCTCAAACCAACCAACTGGAGATCTACATCTACGCCCATACAATGTCTCATAAGGGTCCATCTGAATACTAGAATGGTAGCTATTATTGTAGGCGAACTCTTTAAGAGAAAGGTGATCATTCCAACTACCCTTGAAATCGATCACTCAAGCTCTCAACATGTTCTCTAAGGTCTGAATGGTACGCTCTGCCTGACCATCCGCCTGTGGATGAAATGTTGTGCTAAGATTAACCTGAGTACCAAGACCTTTCTAAAATGACTTCCAGAAATGAGAGGTAAACTGAGGACTCTATCTGAAATGATAGACAAAGGAACCCCATGCAACTTGACTATCTCATTAATGTAAAGCTTGGCGTAGTCCTCCACCAAATTTGTAGTCTTAACAGCCAAAAAGCGTGCAGACTTAGTAACTCTATCAACTATCACCCAAATGGAGTCATGATGTATGTGAGTACAAGGTAAACCTGTAATGAAGTCCATGTTGATCACTTCCCAATTCCAAGTAGGAATGTTAATATCTTGAGTCATACTTCCTGGTTTCTCTGATGTTCTACCTTGACTTGTTGACAATTAGGGCACTTAGCCACAAAATCTGTTATATCCCTTTTTTACCATTACACCAAAAGAATTCTCGTAGATCACGGTACATCTTAGTGGTGCCTGGATGAATAAAATACATGGATTTATGGGCTTCTGCAAGAATCTGTTGTCTCAACTCACCCACCTTAGGAATACATAATCAACCCTGATAGTGAAGCACACCATCTCCCCCTTGGGAGAAAACCTCAACTCTTTGCTGCTGAACTGCACCCTTTAGTTAAAGCTATATCGGGTCACTGTCTTGCTTCTCTTTAACCTCCGCTACCAATGAAGATTTTGACCCATTCTGAATTGTTACACCACCATCTGGTATGCTCATAAGGCGAACTCCCAAGCGAGAAGCATGTGAACATCCTTTGCTGGTTCTTTTCTCTCTTCCTCAACATGTGCTACACTGTAGTCTGCTAAGGGCATCTGCTACTACATTGCCTTACTAGGATGGTAATGCACACTCATATCATAATCCTTGAGGAACTCAAGCCATCTCCTCTGGCGAAGATTCAACTCTTTCTGGGTGAACACATACTAGAGGCTCTTATGGTCCGTGAACACATCTACGTGAACACAATACAAGTAATATCTCCAAATCTTAAGTGAAAACACCATTGTTGCAAGCTCGAGGTCATGAGTCGGATAGTTCTTCTCATGCACCTTAAGCTATCTAGAAGCATAAGTTATAACCTTACCTCGCTGCATCAATACACAACCTAGGCCGACTCTGGATACATCACAATATATCACATAACCATCTGAACCCTCTGGTAGAGTCAAAACAAGAGTTGTAGTCAACCTAGTTTTCAGTTCTGTGAAGCTTTTCTCACAATCATCTGACCACTGAAACTTGACCTTTTTCTGAGTTAACTTAGTCAATGGAGAAGCTATGGATGAAAATCCCTCCACGAACCTACTGTAATAACCTGCCAAACCCAAGAAACTTCTAATATCTGTAGGAGAGGTAGGTCTGGGCCATTGTTTCAATGCTTTTATTTTCTGAGAATCCATTCAGATCCCTTCGCTAGACACAATATGCCTAAGAAAAGCAACAAACTGCAACCAAAATTCACACATGCTAAACTTAGCGAATAACCAGCGGTCTTTGAGAGTTTGCAAGACAACCCTCAAATAAGTAGCATGTTCTTCTTCATTCCTAGTGTAAATGAGGATATCATCAATAAAAACGATAACAAACAAGTCCAAATACTGCTTGAACACTTTGTTTACCAAATCCATGAAAATTGTAGAAGCATTGGTTAGTCCAAATGATCCTAGTTCTACAATCGACTGAGGCATAACAGGACCCATGCCTAGAATGATATCAAAGTCTACCATTTCTAACTCAACAAGATCTGCTGAGGTGACTTTCTAGGAGACTGTGATAGGGTAATTTTTGTATACCCGGCTAGCAACAACTGGGTCACCGACTAGAGTAGAGACTAATAAGGGTTCTGAGAGAGTTTCTGGACTGACATTGAAGTTTACTACTTTATAGGTAGCTACAAAGGAAAGAGTTGCCCTTGGATCTAACAAAGCATAAACATCTAAGTTAAAGACCCGTAACGTACCAGTGACTACATCAGGAGAATCTTTCTGATCCCGGCAAGCCTAAAGAGCAAACAACATGTTTTGGCGCAATCCGCACCATATACTAGATGAGTTACCCCGCTAAGTCGGACGACCTGCTAGTGCTGCTGAAGTTGTAGACTTAGCCCTACCATTATTACCTCCTTGACCCTGTTTAGCAGAAGGACAATCTTTCAACATGTGACCAGACTGACCATACCCAAAGCATCCTTCCTTTCATGCAAGACATTCGCCCGGGTGGTTCTTACCACACTTTGGAAAAATTAGGTAGGTTCTGGTGCCTAAAATACTTCACCGAGACTTAGAGCCTGATGCCCTACCTTTCTGATCCTGCCGAAACTTAGAGGATGCAACACTAGCCGATGAAGGTGCTGGAGCTCAAGACTTTTTGTTGAAACTGTGAGCGATTTCCACCACCTGATTTTTGTTGAGAATACACATAGTTTCCTGTCCTAGCCTTCTTATTCTCCTTAGCCTGCTCCCTAAGCTTATCTCCCTCAACCTGCTGAGCATGAGTCATGAGCCTAGAGATGTTCATATTTTCCAGAAACATAGCATTTCTACATTCTGTTTGCACCAAATTAAATTGGATACCCCATACATAAACTTGTTCATTTGAGCCCTGAAATCGGCAACCATGTGAGGAGCATACCTGGAGAGTTGGGGGAGAATTTGAGTCCACACTCTTGGACTGTCATGTTACCTTGCCTTAAATTCATGAATTCTTGAGCTTTTGCCTCCCTCAACTCTCTTGTGAAGAACCTGTCCATAAAAGTCTCACTAAAGCATTCCCAAGTGATAGGAGATGCATCTGTACCCCTGTTCTCTTTCCATTGAGTATACCAGATGTGAGCTACATCCTTAAGCTGGTAGGACGCCAACTCAACCATATCATTCTAGTTACATGCATCACTCCAAAGATCTTATTGACCTCATCTATCATATTTTGGGAATCCTCATCAATTTGCGATCCTAAGAATTCAGGCGGATTCATCCTCACAAAATCTTGAACTCTGGCTGCCACTGATCCACCACTAGCATTTGCAGGAACTCTGAGCCAAAAGTTGAATAGCATTTCGAAACTCTGCATTCGAAACTTCCTGATCTGGGACTGGAGGAGTTGTGTTAGCGTTGCGGGCATTCGCATTCTTTCTGTAAGCTCTATGAGGAGCCATAATCTTAAAGTGCATAACGTCGAGTTAGAAATGAGGAATTAAATCATACCTTACGCACGATAAGAGTAAAAAGAAAATGATTTTTTTACTAAAACACTTTGATGCCTCCTTCTCATAAGATGTGGCGCACTTCACACCCATGAAAAAGACTCTACTTAGTGCGGTTTTCAGACATCGTAGGACTCTTAAACCTAGTGCTCTGATACCAAGTTTGTCACCCCCCGAAGCTACCGCAGGACGCGGACGCGGGACCTAGGATCACGAGTGACCCCAAGCTAACCCTGCTGGCATATCATAAGCATACTAAATAAACTGAAGTAAGAAAAGACTATGTGGAAGCTAAATCATAAGATAAACTGAAATGATGGGGAATACCCATACACTGTTTGAATATATGAAAACTGAGAGTTTAACAACAACTATAAAGTCAAACTCAAATACTAAAGCTGAAACTAACTATGTCTGAAGTAAGCCTCTAACTGACTAGAAGTGGGACATGCCCCAGCTAAATCTAGCAAAGACTGAAACTAAAGACTAAAAGCAAAATAAGCATGTATGTCATCCTCTGAGAATGAGGAGTCACCACTGATACTACTGAGCTGAAGATCGGGAAACGATCATGCGTGATCTGGAAGCTGAGGACCTGAACCTACACTCATAGCGCAGAGTATGTGTCAGTACTTGAAAGGTATCGAGCATGCATGATAGTATAAAACTAAATAAAATCATAACTGAACAAGCATATATCTAAGCAATGATAAAAGACAAGCATGATACTAAACTGAGAATACTGAACATGAAATGACTGAATGCAATGACCAAGTTTATAACATGTTGAAACTAAAATCTGACTAGAGATGATAACATGGTCAATGCAATAGAATCTGACTGTAAGAGAGCTACTAATAACGGACATAAAACCACATGAGCTAAATGTGGAGTCTGATGTATACCCCCCATCGAGAGGACCCAATATACCCTGTCAGAGGTATAGAGGCATGACTGGCGTGATCACTAAAATGTAATGCCCACATTAGGGACTTATAAACCTACGGGAGCATGTAGTTCTGGGACTTGAGGGTGACTGGCCCTAGTCCACTCGGTATTAAGCTACTCCAAATTGATTATGTAATTAACAATTTATGACTAAATTTCTGTAATGTTGGATAGCTCAAAATACTGACATGCTAACTGAAAATGCAACATTAATGTGCTAATAATGAAACATTCAAATCTGAGGCATGTATAACTGAGATTACTGACCTAGCATGTGTAATTCATGAACTAAAGAACTACATAGCTAGGGTTTTGAATTTATGAAAGAATCTACACAAAACATTACTAAAATCATGATAATCTTATTAGTAACATTAAAGTAACTAATTCATAATAACCTGTTGAAATTCTGAAAACCCTACGTCTAGGTAATATGAAGGGAATTCTAGGGACCTAATGGGTGAAAGGAACCCACTAGTGAAATTCCACATACCTGGTGACGAATTCCACGGAGAAATCTTTCGAATTCGGGGCTGGAACTGATGAAAACTTGTTGCATTCTTGAATTAGGGCTGCTCGACTTTCTCCTCTATTTTGCTCTAAGTTTCGCTTGATTTTGGTGAATGATTGATTAGGGTAAGTTCTAATTAGTTTACTAGACTAAAACTGACCAAAACGACGTAGTTTAGGGGTTAAACGACGTAGTTTAGGGGTCCAACGCATGAGAAAAAGACCAAACGATCCTTAACTTAAAAGTTATCGGGGCCATCCACGGAATTGACTGACGGACCGTGGATGGACTAACGGTCCGTGTTGGTGAACTGTCAACGGGGTTCTGGGATTAGAAATCTGGGGTCCGATCTACATCCCTGGACCACGGACCGTGGTCTGACCTATGGTCTGTAGGTCCTGGCATAGGTATGGACTTAGAATAATTTTCTGGAGGGGTTTCTGGGACTGAAAATTGGTTCCTCGATTTATGGACCTGGACCACGATCCATGTTCTGACCTACGGTCCGTGGGTCATGGCTTAGAATAATTGCTAGACCTTTTTTGGGAGGGGTTGCAGGTGGTGAACCACAGATCACCATGACGGACCATGGGTAACCCTACGGTCCGTGGGTGGCAACTGTGGGTTGCACCTGCAACTTTTGGAAAATCTGTTGGTTTAGTCTGTTTAGGATACGAAGTGTTACATAACCATTAATGGCATACCTGACTGTTATATTGATCATGAATTATAGTGTTGTGAGGCAGTGCTCAAACATCTCTTTCATAAACATATCTTTACTTCTATGCATATCACTTTAAACATGAGATAACTTACTTGAAATCATGCATAACCTGGAAATACTCAAAAGTAGTTTTAATAACTTTATAAATAATCTTGACACGTACTTGGAGAATCATAATCATATAACAAATGTTGTTCATAGTAGTTCATTATATGCTTGAGAAATCTTTTATAAAAATTCCAACTTTTGCATAAAAATCACAGCTTGAAGAAGATTAGGTAAAATCTTAGGTTTAAACATAATTCATCATATAATCAAAATACTTTAGGTATGAGAGCGAAATGAATACTCTCATTTAAGTCTTACATACCTGGAAGAACAAAGTTCTTGAGAAGTTTGAAGAAGAACTTGATTGGTAGCCTTTAAACCCTAGCTTGTGTCTTCCTTATAGTCTTCTTTTTGAGTTGGGGAGTTGAGAGCGTAGAATTAAAATAAAATTGAGTACTTGATGGAATATATTTCCCTAATTGAAGTTAAATCGTCATGGCTTGGGCTTAGGAAAAGTGGAAAAATATTAAAGAAACCCCACTTAAAAAGTTGTTAAAAAACTTCCACGGGGCCATCTACGGTTAGGGGTTTGATCTAGGACCATAGATTCCATCTGTGACATTCATATTGAAGTTTTAAGGATAAAAATTTCATTCTACGGGCCCAAACTACGTCCTGTAGATGAGTCTGTAGGAATTGGACCCAAAAATTTGACTTTCACTACTTTTTTCATAAGTCAAAAATGTAACATCTCGCACCTAGAAACGACTATAAAGAGTTTAAAATATGAAAATATTGATTTTTGGAAAGAATAAGGAAATATGGAAATTTTGTCTAAGTTAAGAAAGTGAGTTTTGGCCAATTTCAAATGGCCATAACTCCTAGCTCAGGAGGAGTTAGGAGCAGCTCTTGATATGGTTGGAAAGCCCTTGGAGAGATCTTTCCAACGCCGCTGAGTTTACGAAATTCTGACATCGTATGAGTGAGATATGCCTTCTGGAAATTGGGCAGTTGGATTGAGGAAAGGCTCAATCCGGATTTAGGGAAGGGCAAAGTAGTCTTTTCTCTAATTTATTTCCTAATTTGTTTTTAGGGATTTATTGGGGTAAAAGCTTATTTTGGTCAGATTAGAAAATTATATTCACGCTTAGGGCTTGGAGAAAAGAGCAAGGAAGAAAGAAAGGGAGAAACGCCAAGATTCCGTCAAGCTTGCGAGTGGAATTCGTCGGGGGTGATCCCTATTAAGGTATGTGATATTTCTTTCGTGTTGGGTTAGTTCACCCACACACTAATTGGTTTCAATTCAGCAATTTGGAGTTGTTTGAATGTTAAGAAAGTGAAGTTCCTGAAGAACATTGTAGAATTCTTGTTGGTTGAATTGTTAATGCTTGGGGGATGATTTGATTCATGTTTCCGGGCTGTTTTTCGAGTTAGATTGATGGTGTATTAAGGGTACAATTGATCCTAAGTGATTGGGGAAAGAACTAGGGAAGATTGTAGGGTTTAGAGATGAAAAACGAAGAAGAAAATCGGGGATTTTCTGGGCAAGGGCTTGGGGTGTCGCGCCTGCCAGAGCGCCACAAAAGTTCCTCTGAACTTTGGCCTCCGACGCGTCGCGCCAGCCAGAGTCCTCTGAAGTTTGAGGGCTGGCGCCCCGCGCCTCTCAGAGCGCTAGGGACGCCAGTTCTCCCCATTCGTTCCCCACTTTTTCGTACTAGTTTCTAAGCGATGTACCTACATTTTCTAGTTGATTCCAACCCTCTAAGGTGCATCTAAACATCATGAAATCATCCATAAACATGAAATCATGAACCTTGAATCCATAATCCAATTCAAGGAAAGTTAAGATCAAAGTCAAAGAAGTTAAGAGTCAAGTCTAAAAGTTAAGAAGCAAGTCAAAGCAAAGTTTCTTAAAGTTTTCAAGAGTCTTTATTAAACGTTTCAACTTCATTTTAAGGCTCAAGTTTCAAGTAAAGCAAAGAGTAAGAGTTGAGTTCATTTCTCAAAACTTATTAGGGAACTATGTATTCCCAAAGAAGTTTATAAATGTTTTCACATTTGAGCAAAAAAAAGGGAACATCGGTTCCAAAAGAGCCTTTGGGCTAAGCTTTGAGCAATTATCTCAAACTAAAGAAATAGGTGTTTAAAACACATATGAGCTAAAGTATATTTTGGGAGTAGTATTGAGCACCGAGTTGGGGATGCGAGTTCATATTAACTCGAATCTCCATAAGAACCATGTGGCCAACATGGGATCTAACGGGTCATACTTTTTAGATGATCACATAAGTTAAGCTAGTGGATCCAAAAAGTTAAGTAAGGTCCTATATCAAGACAAGGTCCTATATCATCACTTGGGCTCATAGTGGTGGTTGTCGGTTAAAGAATCTTCCACAAAAGTTATATTACTTTTATATACAAGTAAAGTTGAGTTTGTTATTGCTTTATCTTTAACGAACTAAGTTGTTTACACTATTGTACAAGCTATATATATATATTGCATGTGTCTTATTGCTTTATACTGAGTTCAGTTATTCATGAATTAAACAGAGCCAAGGTAAGTGTTCCTTTGTACTCCTTTCAAGCTTAAGTTGTTGTTTAGCATTCCAACTCGCATACTCGTACATTCAATGTACTGATGCCAGTTGGCCTGCATCTTATTATGATGCAGACACAGGTAACCAGGATCAGTATCCAGCGCACCGTTGATCCAGTTGAGCACTCCAGAGTCAGTGGTGAGCCTCCTTACATTCCGGAGGACTCTTTTATTTCGCTTTCCTAGTTTTTCTTTATTAGGATGTTGTGGGGTCTGTCCCAATATCCATCTCAGTATTATAGAGGCTTCATAGACAGTCAGACAGTTAGCATTGAGTCTCTCATCTATGTATTTGCAGATACTTTGTTTTGAGACATAATTTGTCATTTTGGCTAAGATATTATCATTTAAACAATTGCATTGAGTTTATTCTGATGAGTTAGGTCTTCCACTGAGTTAAGTAAGCCAGGCCAAGGGTTCGCTTGGGGCCAGCGATGGTCTCTGAGTGCCGGCCACGTCCAGGGTGTAGGCTCGGGGCGTGACAAAAAAATATGGTTCGTAGCTCTTTCTACGACTTGTAGAAGTGATTTGTAGGTCACTTACTCAGAAAACTCTCTTGTGGTAGTCTCTGGTAAAATGATCATAATGTTTTACACCAAACCCAAAATGAGGCAAAATTGGTGGCGTTGAAAAGAAGACTCATATAACTTCAATTTGATAGGTTGTGGACCACCTAATTAATTATGTGCTGAGAGATATAATCGTTTGAAATTGGTATAAGTAGAATCTTATATCGAAACTTAATAAGTATGAAAGCTTTCAACTCAACTTTGTGCTAGGTAATTCTTGTGACCTTAATTCATGTCCAAATATATTTCTACACTAAATAATTGACCTTAACACTTATGCATAAAATCACTTGATACGATCTTATACATAAATGAAGAATGGTTCGAGTCTTAGCTTAGAAATTTTTGGGGTGCTAGAGGTAATTTGTGTACATTGAAGTGTTGTTATTCATGATATTTGCTCTGTGAAATGCGAACTTCTAGGTTGGATTGTTTTTGTGCAGTGTTAGTTGTGGAGGTTCAGTTTGTGTCTTAGGAGTACCGATATTCTATATTGCTTTACTTTGAGTTTAGTGATTTGCTTGTTGAGTATCATGTTGTTTGGTACTCATTCTCTTGCTTCTATACCTGTATAGGTTACTAGCTCGGATCATCGTGATTACTTTTTCTTCCATCTACTTCTGAGGCTTGTTATGGAGAGTTAGCGAGGTTGCAACCAGCATTTTTAGACACTTAAAATAATTTTTAATAAAACTGATAAACTTTTCAACCCTCAGACCCCCTACCCACACCTACTTCCTATTTTTTAAAATGTTTTTTAAATAAAGTTTTAGAAAAAAAAAGTTTTAAAAATATTTGTCGGGGGGGGGGGGGGGGGGGGGGGGGGGGGGGGGGGG
>JAJOOR010012175.1:0-32560 GCA_036250505.1 Solanum acaule
TATATATATATATAATTCATATTTTTTAGGATAAGAATAGTTCTTGAAAAGATATACAGATATGTCACCTTGAATTTTGGTGATTAAGCTTAAATAATTTGAGGATGATGTTTCTAGATGTACATTGTTATGAGATCACAAACAGAATTGACGAAAAGATCGATTACAAAAGGATTGTAAAAATAACTCAATAATATTTGTGATGGAATATATTCAAGTGATAATGTGTTTCTTACACTATTTAACAACATGTCATAAGATTCCATTAGGGGGAAGGGACAACTATAGATAACTATTTCAATTACGAGTATTTATATTAACTTGTGCAGCATGTAATAATAGATAAACATTTTATTGAATCAAGCTTCCATCACCGTGATTGAATTAGGTAGAATATATTTCCTTAAATGATCAATACCGATAGATTGCAAATTTACTATTTTCTCTTCTTTGTCTATGTAACAATTTTAAATTTTGAGTTAAGAATTCTATTCTTTCAAATTCTTTTAGAGTAGAATCTTCCCGAACATTTATGGTCATTTATTTTCTCACTCTATTACCTTGACATTATGAATGATCTCATATAATAGTGTAAGTACATATTTATATTAATATATATTAAATATAGAAGACTTGGAGTTGGACTTGGACTTGGGGCTTGGGCTTGGATCGAAACTTAAAATAAATATTTTTTATAAAGCTTAAATATTTGCTCTATAAATAAAAATGTTTTTACAAACAAGAATAGTATATATACAAAGAAGGGTCATATCATATATACATATATATATATCTGTAATGCGATACAAACTGTACAAAATAGGTCCAAATTAAAGTGCCGAAGAGACAAAATAACTCAAGATAGAGAAAATGATAGTTTATGTTCACTCAATAAGAATATTGTGACCATCACTTTTGAGAAATCTTTTCACAATATCCAGGCATGGTTGCAAAACGATATTCCTCCATGCTTCGCAAAGAGCTTCATTTCTATCTCCTTTGAAAACGTCAGTAGCAATAATATGATGCACCAACCACATTTTCTCATTTATTAACCGTTAAATCTTGTCAAGTTGGTGATAAATTAATAAATGAGTACTACGCTTGATATTAGCAATTGACGTTGGAAGAAGCATCTTCTTTGATTCATCATCTTCGTCTATATTTGTTTACTCATCATCTTCGTCTATATTTGTTTCTTTTCTTAAATATTTGTCCATTTCGGGGACACCAATGGACCGTCGGATTCCTTTGGTGTAATCTGCATCTGGAATGAAAATCTACCACACCTCATCCACTAGCCCTGCATGTAACATAAATTTAAAGAAAAGTTTTAATTAGTGGAACATAGATTTGATAAACAAAAATATTATTAAGAAAATTATAAAAGAAAAGTTTTTAGCTAGATGCATAATTATATCTTGATTGATACATAAAACAATTACAAAAATTACCAGTTGATCAACCCTCATGTCAACTCTACGGTTCAAGACTGATTGCTCTACATCAATCCAAATAAAGCAAGTATCATATTATATTTGAACATGAACACAGGGTCTTCCACAAATTTTTCAATATACTAATTTGACCTTATAACAATAATTGAAACTCGTTGAGTCTTCAAAAAAAATTCTATGTAGACAATAGCTTGCAAACAAAAAATTTCAGCTGTGAAGTCAGAATATGGCTCAATTTCACCTAAGAAAATATGATTAAATTAACTTTCTAAGAATAGAAATAAATAATTTTTTAATAGTACAGTATATTTTCCACTAGAATCTACAATTACTACTATTAAATTATCTAGGTAGTCATTTGATATAAATATTGTTGGAAATAAATAGATATACCTAACAAATAGTGTCGTACACCTTGTTTCTCAGTGTGTGTGATCTTGTTTGTAACAATTTCAAGTCTCTTATATACTTGCATTTTGTCTGAGTTGATTATTTCTCCTCGAAAATGGGTGGCAAGATCAACAGAGAGACTGGATTTTCTCGTTCCTGTTGCTCCCATTATAAACACCAGTTTCTTCTTGTTGAACTTGTTATTGTTGATGAAAGTATTCATTTTAGCAACACATAAAATAAAATAAAAATAATAATTAGTTTACAATTGTAAATAATCTCATGAAAACCACTCATGCATACAGTCAGACATTAAAAATCCTTGTAAATATAAAGTTAATAAGTAGAAACCTTGCTTGAGATGGAATATACTATGTAAAAAAATATATATTTTTCTTGATGGTGGCTATGAAAGAAATTGCATTCATATTTTATAGTAAAATCTGTTTGTGGACTTATTAATAGACATACCCTATTCATAATTACTGTTATCTTTTAGGATAAGAATGACTTTTGAAAAATTTATAGATATATCAACTTGAATTTTGGTAATTATTATTAAATATATTTTAGGATAAAGTTATTAGATGTACATTGTTAGGAGATCACATACAACTGGGCTTTTATAGTAAATGTGATTATAAACTTATTAATTGGTGTACAAAATTTAAAAAAAAAAAAAATTTAAAAAAAAATAAAATAATATATATATATCTTTTAGGATAAGAATAGTTCTTGAAAAATTTACAGATACGTCACCTTGAATTTTGGTGATTAAGCTTAAATAATTTTAGGATGACGTTTCTAGATGTACATTGTTATGAGATCACATACAGAATTGACGAAAAGATCGATTACAAAAGGATTGTAAAAAGAACTCAATAATATTTCTGACAGAATATATTCAAGTTATAATGCGTCAATTCTTACACTATTTAACAACACGTTATAAGTGTTAAGTCTAATTCCATTAGAGGGAAGGGAACAATTATCGATAACTCTTTCAATTATGAGTATTTATATTAACTTGTGCAGCATTTAATAATAGATAAAGATTTTATTGAATCAAGCTTCCATCACCGTGATTGAATTAGGTAGCATATATTTCCTTAAAAGATAGATTGCAAATTTAGTATTTTCTCTTCTTTGTCTATGTAACAATTTTAAATTTTGAGTTAAGAATTCTATTCTTTTAAATTCTTTTAAGGTAGAATCTTCCCGAACATTTATGGTCATTTATTTTCTTACTCTGTTACCTTGACATTATGAATGATCTCATGTAATTTTGTTAGTACGTATTTATATAAATATATATTAAATATAGAAGACTTAAACTTGGACTTGGGGCTTGGGCTTGGGCTTGGGCTTGGGCTTGGATCAGAACTTAAAATAAATAATTTTTAGAAAGCTTAACTATTTGCTCTATAAATAAAAATATTTTTATGGACAAGAATAATATATATAGAAAGAAGGGTCATATCATATATATATTTGTAATGCGATACAAATTGTACAAAATAGGTCCAAATTAAAGTGTCAAATAGACAAAATAACTCAAGATAGAGATAATGATAGTTTATGTTCACTCAATAATAATATTGTGAACATCACTTTCGAGAAATCGTTTCACAATATCCAGGCATGGTTGCAAAACGGTATTCCTCCATGCTTCGTCAACAACTTCTTTTCTATCTCCTTTGAAAACGCCAGTAGCAATAATATGATGCACCAACCATATTTTCTCATTTATTAACCGTTGAATCTTGTCAAGTTGGTGACAAATTAATAAACGAGTATTACGCTTGATATTAGTAATTGACGATTGAAGAAGCATCTTCTTTGATTCATCATCTTTGTCTATATTTGTTTCTTCTCTTATATATATGTCCATTTCGGGGACACCAATGGGCCGTCGAATTCCTTTGGTATAATCTGCATCTAGAATGAAAATATATCGCACTTCATCTACTAGCCCTGAATGCAACATAAATTTAAAGAATAGTTTTATTTAGTGGAACACAGATTTGATAACCAAAAATATTATTAAGAAAATTATATAAGAAATTTTTTTAGCTAGATGCATGATTATATCTTGATTGATACAAAAAAAATTACAAAAATTACCTGCATTGACCATTTGATCAACCCTCATGTCAACTCTACGGTTCAAGATTGATTGCTCTTGTAACACCCCGTATCCTACGTGTATTAGTTCTATTTATATGATGCTTATAAATTGCCTTTTGGTATTGTTATGGACTCGGTTTTCTATGCAACTAGTGACAATAGAATAAGTTTAAAGTGAACTGTCTATAGATTTTTATGCGACCCGATTAAGTTGACATCGATGGAAGTATTTAAACTTGAGATCATAAGGTGGTATTTGAGTCTAAATTTTAAAGTGACATAGTGTATATAAGTTTTAAGTAAAGTTAAAGGTATTAAGGTCTAGAAGTGAAATAAAATATTGAGGTGCTTGCTTGACTTAACTAAGCTAGTAGGTGACAAGTAGGTGCATCACCTACTTTGACTTATTGACCAGCCCAAAGGACCAAGTAGGTGTATCACCTACTAAGACTCTTTTGACCATGTTATTGGGCCAAGTACACTACACCTACTTGCATTAATCTGGCCCAAGTTGAATAGAAGAATAAGGGGAAAATGGACAGCCAAGGCCCAATCTTTCCAAGCCCACAAGAAATAATTGGAATGGAAAAGTAGGTGCATCACCTACTTAAATGTGTGACCTAAATTAAAGACACATGTTGGCTGCAAATGAAGTACAAGAAAGGTGGCAAAAAGAGAACCTATTAAGGCCAAAAATCTGATACAAATGTCTCATTTTCCTCTTATCCAGATTTTAAGCTCTCAAGTTCATATATTTCTCTCTCTCTCAAGATGAAACAGCCACTCAATATTCCCACTAGGGTTCTAACCATTTTTCATCATGTTTCTTCCAAAGCAACCACAAGATCACCTTCTCTCCTCTATTGTTTCAAGTATATTGAACAGTTCTTTAAGGGGAGTGAACTAGAGATATTTATATATGTTGGCAACCAAGGTTCTGCCACTCTCTTCCAAAGATTAAGAGAAGGTTACAAAAACAATAATTGAAGGAGAATAACAGATTTAGCTAACCAAGGTAAGGGTGCTGCCACAACCTCTATTTATTAGTTTATTTGAGAATTCTAGACTTACTTGTTTATTGCAACTCGTGGGATGGTGATTGAAAACCATATTCAAGTCTTTTGATTATTTTTGAGTCTTGAGGACTACTATTGTATTTATTTGTTTATGGGAGGTCATGGATATACTTAGAGAATGATTGTGGAAAGCTATAGGGGGCAGATTTATAAGCTATGGTGATGCACCATTAAATTAAAGTTTTGGTAAGTTCACTGCCCATTCCATGGGAAGGTTGTTTCGTGTAAATAACTATAACGGACAGAATTTTTGAAAGAAAATAATCAATTAGAAGGATTATGGACTGGCTGCCTGGCTACTATTTTGATGAGTTGAAATATCCCGAGTTGGTTGGTAAGCTGCTAATATTAGCCTTAATGATTGGTTGTTGTAGATGAAGACTATGACGTTAAAGTACAGGTTGACACTTCGTAAGCTATACGAATTGGGAATTGAGGTATGTAAGGCTATTTGATTTCCTATTTCTTTGGCATGAATCCAACACTTGTATTACAACGTAAGCTTTCTAAGTGCCCTTGATAGTGACTGATCCATAGTTGTCGTTCCTACTACCTAGAGCATCAAAGTGAGTACTCTATTATGAGTTCATTACTAAATGTACGTGCTTACTCTGCCAAGTATTAGCATGCAGGGATTAAACTTGTTTCATCGTCAAAGTACCCTTGGCACGTATTGCCCTTATACAAATAAAAAATGATCCTAGATTACACATGGTACATATATCTATATGTTGGTTATACGATCTGCCATATCTTGCCAACTTGCTTCAATTGTCTATTCCATCATATATGTCATCTTTTCACATGTTCATATGTTCCCTTTATTGGTTATTACTCCCATTGTGTTAGACTATAATGTTACCTCACAAGATCCCTACTTGCTCTATTGTACATTTTATATGTGCTTATTTGGAATATGTATCCGTCCTTAAGTTGAATCTACCCACATTCTCCCTTGGTTCCACGTTCATGTATACCTTGTATTTGATATTAGTTAGTGAGTATTTGGCTATCATATAGAGTTCAAATCTCTTGGCTGACTGTAAATGTCTTCACTTGATATGTGCTTCAATTTGAGATGTCAAAATGCTTACTGAGTCATATAAGCTCCTAAGTATTACACGTTCATGTCACATTTGCTTCCCATGTCATTGTTATTATCGTAAGTCCATATTCATATGTCTTCTACTACTGGTCCATAGTTCCAAATCTCAACAATGATTATGACCACCAAAACAACAATCTTAAAAGAGTTATGATCATCAAAAGAACAATCTCAAAAGAGTTATGAACATCAAAACAACAATCTCAAAAATTAAAAAATCTAAGTGAAGTAATATGTATAATTATGGGTGGCAGCCCAGGGACAAATGCCTAGCATGGGTCGATCCCAATTGGTATAGAAGGGTGGCAGCTCAAGGGCGAAAGCCTAGCATGGGCCGATCCTAATTTGTGGAATTATGAGGATAGCATCCCAGGGGTTTAAATGCCTAGCATGGGTCATCCTCTTCTACCACTGATCAGCTGGTCATTTGTATCATATGTCTTATAAATATTATAATGCACAGAAAAGTAAAGAAAAGAATGCAGCATACACGATTCCACAAGTATAAGCAGATGTGGTCTCTAATCTTTATCTATGGGTATTTGGTTTCACTTGAGCTCTCATTTTACATATTGTTGTATAATGCCTTACGTATTCAGTACATTCTTTCGTACTGACGTCCCTTATTAGGGATGCTTCATTTCATGCTGCAGGTACAGGTACTCAACTAGTAGATACTCAACGGTTGTTGGTGAGCTCCAGGTTGATTCGGGGCTTTGCTAAGTCTTTACTATGCATATTTTCATAGTGGTACAATCATGGATTCCAGTAGAGGCTTTGTAGACATTGTAAAACTTTCATCTGTATTCATAGTTTCACTTGTCACATGTATCGGTTCAGCTAGTCAGCATGTGTTGTATATGAAGCTTCTCATTAGTAAATCTATCTGCATAATAGTTTACTTTCTCATCATATGTCACTTGTAAAGCATGTGTTCATATGGTACTTGTCTGCCTCACCTAGGTTGGGGTGTGACAAATACTTGTCTGCCTCACCTAGGTTAGGGTGTGACAGCTCTACATCAATCCAAATAAAGCTAGTATCATGCTTATATTTGAACATGAACACAGGGTCTTCCATAAGTTTTTCAATATACGAATTTGACCCTCCAACAATAATAGGATCACGTTGAGTCTTCAAAAAAAAATCTATGTAGACAATAGCTTACAAACAAAAATCTTCAGTTGTGAAGTCGGAATCTGGCTCAATTTAACCTAAGAAAATGTGATCAAATTAACTTTCTCAGAAGTGAAATAAATAATTTTTTAATAGTAAAGTATATTTTCCACTAGAATCTACAATTACTACTATTAAATTATCTAAATAATCATTTGATATAAATATTGTTGGAAATAAATATATATACCTAACAAATAGTGTCGTACACCTTGTTTCTCAGTGTATGTGATCTTTTTTATAACAATTTCAAGTCCCTTATATACTTGTATTTTGTCCGAGTTGATTATTTCTCCTCGAAAATGGGTGGCAATGTCAACAGAGAGATGGGATTTTCCCGTTCCTGTTGCTCCCATTATGAACACCACTTTCTGCTTGTTAAACTTGTGTTGAGGAAACAATGCACTCACATCATAGAGAGGGAAATAAAAACATAGTTCATTTTTCACAACAAGTCATCATATTATTAGTTTTTCCCTTTAAACCTTGATATAGGATCTCTAGTCCCCAAGTTGGATTTCATCATATATGACTCAAGGATTTATATGTTTCAATCTCATCCCCTCGATGTACTCTAGACCTTGTTAAGACCTTAGTAAGAGGATCTGCAAGATTATCACAAGATTTGATATAATCAACATTAATGGTACCACTTGTCAAATACAATCTTACATTAATGTGTTTCCTCCTTATAGGTCTGGATTTACTGTTGTAATATAGTTTTGAACTCTACTAATCGCAGCGGTGCTATCACGGTAAATTAAAATATGAGGAATTGATTTTTCAAAATAAGGTATTTGAAATAATAAATCTCTTAGCCAATTCGCTTCCTCACTAGCTGAAGCTAAAGCAATTAGTTCAGCCTCCATGGTAGAGTTAGCAATTATAGTTTGTTTTTTTTATCTCCAACAAATAGAACCACTGCCCAAAGTAAATACATAACTAGTGGTAAAACAGGAATCACCTGATTAAGTGTTCTAATCTGCATCAGAAAAGCCTTCAAGTAGAGCAAGATATTTTTTATAGAACAAACCACAGTTTTTTGTTCCAATTAAATATCTCATAACTCTTGTTATAGCATGTCAATGTTCATTACCTGGCTTGCTATAAACCTGTCAAGTACTCCTACTGCATATGCAATATCAGGCCTAGTGCAATCGGTCACATATCTCAAACTTCCAATTATGCTAGCATATTCATTTTGATTTATTCTCTCACTTTAACTTTCAACAATAAATAAGTGAACACTTGAATCAAAAGAAGTTACAACATGCTTGCAATCATCAAATTTATATTTTTTTCAAAATTTTCTCAACATAATGTGACTGGTCAAGGAAAATTCCATCACATATTCTTGTTATTTTTATCCCGAGAGAGTTTCATCGTTATAGAAAAGCCAGTGGAGAAAAACTTTGGGTCAGAAAACTTTTTCGTAGTATCTTGAAATTTCCCAACCTAGTCCAGATTTGGACGAAATTGAAGTCTTTGAGGCGTAGGGAAATCTGGTAACAATTGGGTGAGTTAATTATGATTTTGATTACATGAGTAGTTAGATAACTCGTTAAAAAACCCGTACGACTTTACAGAATTGAATTTGGGTGAGTAGAACTCCCGGAACTCAGAGGTGTGTTGTGAAATGGGAAATTTGGAATTCCTTAAATTGCTCTCTGTCTTGCAAATACTGCCTCGGCGGGGATTTTTGTCGCTTTGACGGGGCCGCTATGGCGGGGTGGTGGCCATTGTGGCGGGCCAAACGCGACTTAATATCGTTAATAAACCACTAAATGACCTTATTTGGAACTTTTCGATTTTTAGAGCTAAGGAACGAAACTCAAGAGACTCCTACTCATTTTTTACCATTCTTGAGGCTAAAGGTAAGCTTTTCACTCCCCGAATTCATTTTTCGATTCATAGAACGTAATAAAATGGGTGAATATTGATGGGGAAGGGTTTTGTTATATATTCTATGGTGGAAACAACCCTAAATTGGATAGCTGGGATCATGGGTTCATAGAATTGTTATAGTTTCGGGTAATTAGCGATTGTTTGTTGATTCCCATGTTATTGTGATTGTTTGTAGACCAAGAACAAGCGGAACAAATTCGGAAAGGGAAGGATCAAGTTTCTTAGGGTTTCAAGCTTGTTTTGAGGTAGGTGATGGTTGTGATTCTATGATTGTGTGATGTATGCTTGTTCTTGCTACATTATGATACTTGTATATGTGTGAATGTTGCAATGTTGATCACACTTGTTGTAAATGAGATAGATGAATTACCATTGCCATGAAATCATGACTTAAATGTATGATCTTGATGATATACTTGTGTTTCTGATTGTGGTGTGTGAATGGGATCGGTTGCCACGTTTCGGCATAACTAACTTGGATCGGTTGCCACGTTTCGGCATAAATGTGGGATCGGCTGCCACGTTCCAGAATAAATATGGGATCGGTTGCCATGTTCCGACATGCTAACTATTTGGGTTTGGGTTCCATGAGAGGAGCAATGATTTGATATAAAATGTTAAGTTGCTCGTTGTTCGTAAATGTTGATAATGTTGTATATGTTGATATATATGCATGTAATTAGATTGTTGTTTGACTTTCTTATGTTGCACTAGTGAGATAGCCATGTGATTCTACCAGTACACTATGGTTGTGTACTGATACTGCACTTGCTCTTATTTTTGTTGAGTATAGGGCATCTTCAAGCGGCTACTGACAAACCTCGCTTAGGAGATCAGCGATCGTTGCTTCGAATTCAAGGGTGAGCCAATTCTTCCGGGCAGCCATGGGATTCTCTTTCGTCTATGTCCACCATTTCCGGACTTAGACTTATGTTCTAGTTAGTTGATTAGTTCGTTAGATTGGGGTTGCATCCCTTCTTGTTTAGACTTGGTTGTTAGATGTTTTGGTACATTGACTTTCAGGTTCTAGGTTATTTCTTCCGCATTTATTTAGTTCTTGTTAGACTTTTGTTGGAGTTTATGAGAACTCCCTATTTATTTCCTTAATATTGACTTGAATGCCTTAGTTATTGCTTTATTTACTTGGTTTGGGTTCTAGTAGTGGTTCTCCCACCGAAGTGTTAGTGTGGGTGCCAATCACGACGGTCTAGGTCGTGACAGTTTCTAAGAATATTTTTAGCTTCATCAATAACATTCATGTTAGAGCCAAAGATCAATAAATCATCAACATATAGACAAATAATAACATGTGAATTATTTCAAGACTTATGATAAATGCACTTATCACACTCATTTGTTTTAAAACCATTTTCAATCATGCAGGAATCAAATTTTTCATGTCATTGCTTTGGTGCCTGTTTCAAGCCATATAGGGATTTAATAAGTTTACATACTTTGTTTTCTTGGTTTGCTTCAACAAAATACTCGGGTTGATCCATATAAATTTTCGCATTTAGGTCTCTATTTAGAAAAGTTGTTTTTACATTCATTTAATGAATTTGCAAATCAAAAACTGTAGTCATAGCAATTAAAAGTCTTATGGATGTAATTCTTGTTACCGAAGAAAAAGCATCAAAAAATTCTAGGCCTTCTAGTTGTTTAAAACCTTTTGCAACTAGTCTAGCCTTGTATTTATCAATAGATTCATCCAGTTTCAACTTTTTTCGTAAGATCCATTTGCAACCAATTGTTTTACAAATCGATGATAAATCAAATAACTTCCAAGTTTTATTAGAAATTAGTGATTTCATTTCATCATTTACAACCTCTTTCCAAAAAATAGAATCATGTGAAGATAATTCTTCTTTCAAAGTGAAAGGGTCATCTCCAACATTAAACACATAAAAATCAGGACCACAATTTTTTTCTACTCTAGCACTTTTACTTCTTCTTAACTCAAAATCATCAATTTCTTATTTTTCAAAGTAGAAGTAGAAGAACTAGGTAGTGACAAAATGTTTTGTTCAATCTTTTGACCCCCACTATTTTTAGAATCAAAAGGAAATTTATTCTCATGAAAAATAGCATCACCTGATTCAATTATAATAATATCTTCAAGATTAAAAAATCTATAGGTTGTACTATTTGAAGCACAACCAAGAAAAGCACAAGTTGTAACCTTCTTACCCAACTTTGTAATCTTGGGATCTATTATCATCACAAAGGCTAGACAACCCCATACTCTTAGATATTCCAAACTTGGCTTGTGACTTTTCCACAATTCAAAAGGTGTCAACTTAGATTTTTTATGAGGCACAAGATTTAACACATAACAAGCAGTTAAAATTGTTTCACCCCATAAATTTAAAGGTGCATGTGACTCAATAAGCATGACATTAGTCAATTCAACCAAAGTTCTATTTTTTCCTTTCCGCAACACCATTAGATGAAGGAGAATAAGGAGGAGTAGTTTCATGAATTATTCTCAATGATCTAACAAAAGAATGAAACTCATTTGACTCATATTCACGGCCTCTATCACTTTTAATTCTTTTTATTTCTCTTCCAAGCTTATTTTCAACCTCATGGAGATTCGTTTTAAAATTTTCAAAAGCATCACTTTTATTTTTCATTAAGTAAACATATGTTAACGTAGAAAAATCATCAATGAAAGTGATAAAATATCGATTACCTCCACGAGTTAAAATTCCTCCAACTTCACAAATATCAATATGAACTAATTCTAACAAATCAGTTTTTCTTTCAACTTGAAAATGAGGCCTTTTAGTGATTTTGTCTTACTACAAGCCTCACACTTTTCAAAATTCTTTTTAACCATTGGGATTAATCCTAAACTACTCATGATTTCAACATAACGGTTATTAATATGACACAAACGAGCATGTCAAAAATTGGTAGAAGAAAGCATGTAAGCAGAAGTAGAAACTTTATTCATTTCAACATTCAGTTTGAACATCTCATCACAAGCATACCCCTTTTCCCACAAAAATACCCTTCTTCACAATTACATATTGATCAGATTCAATAATCTGTTTAAAGTCTGCTTTACTAAGAAGAAAACTAGACATCAATTTTTTTTCTCATGGAAGAAATATAAAGTACATCTTTCAAAGTTAATACCCTTCCATAAGTAAAACACAATTCAACTTCTATCGTTCCAAACACTTGAGTAGTGTCAGAATCACCAAGCATGATGGTTTTGGGCTCCTCAAAATGAGTATATTTTTTAATCCAATCTTTGTCATAACAGACATGACGGTTTGCACCAGAATTAGCCCACCATCTATCAACACTCTCAACCATGTTTCTGTCATTAATAACAGCCAGAAAAGGTTCTTCGATAACGTTTGCTTGAGGATTAGGACCACATTTCCGAAATTTATAAAATCGAGCAATATGCCCACTCTTGCCACAAACAAAGTACAGTCCCTTATCTTGAACTTGTTGATTTTGTGCTTGGTTATTTTCACAATTATTTTTCTTGGGAGGTCTACCATTATTTTTCGTGAAGTTTTTCTTCTTAGGCTTCAAAAAAGTATTTTTGTGAGATTCAGGAGTAGCATTATTTGAAGTAATTAAATTTACCTTTGTTGTGATGTTGCTCTCTTCTGTTTGTAAAAGTGCATCTTTGCCCCTTGCGTCTTCTTCTATGCAGATTTTCATTATCAAGGTTTTAAGAGGGGTTTCCTTTTGTTTGTGGCGCATAGTTTTTTGAAATTCCTCCCAAGAAGGTGGAAGTTTATCTAGTATGCCACAAACAATAAGGTTATCTCCAATTTTGACCTCCTCGGACCTGAGCTCTCCAACAATCATTATAAAGTCTTGAGCTTGGTCTACCACTGATTTGTTGTCCACATTTGGAAACGAAAAAATCTACTAGCCGCATATTTTTTCGCTCCAGCCTCTTCAGTATCATACTTACTCTGCAATGCTTTCCAAAATTTCTTTGCACTAGAGTAAGTTCTATCATAATAATCAAAAAAATTATTAGATAGACAATTAAGAATATAATACCGACATTTATAGGAATCACCATCGTACTTTTCCACTTTCTCATGATGAGAAATAAGTTCATCATCATCAATGGAGGTGTCATCAACTTTATTAGGATTCTTCTCAATTAACACATAGGAAACATTGAGAAGACTTAGGTAGAAAAGTAGTTTACCCTTTCATCTTTTGAAATGGTTACCATTTAACCGAAATGGCTTGTTAAGGTCTCTCATCTTGACATCCGCAGTTTTTCAATTATAGTCATTATTGAATCTCCTTAAAATTGTTAGTGAAAAACTACAAAATAACAGAATTACAAGATTACAATTGAAAATAAAAATATCTTCAGGCTGAGGCGCGGATATCTCGCTCTCTTTAAGGTGATTCAAGTCCACTGCAAAAAATGTTTTTCACCAGTCTAGCAATAGTCCTCTTGACTTGTCCCCTCCAAGATACAACAGCCTAATCACAAAGTGTAACTCAACAAACTCTGGACAAGAGTTGAGTTCAAAGCTCCACAAAAAGAACACCTCCCTTCACTTAATAAGAACTCTCTTTTTGACAAACTTTATGCACTCTATATTTTTCTTATGTATCTAAACCAAATGAAGACCACCACTATTTATACTAGAAGAAGTCTTCCTAACATTGAATAGGAAGATAATGGAGTAGTAAATATTGAAGATAAATGACCTTAGGAATTACATAGCTTACAAAGTGTAATGGAGAAATAAAAAATGGAATAATAGAGGGGTAACCAATGCCTCTAAACTTTCGAACGTTCACAACAACGTTCATCACAAAGCATAAATGCAATAAGGCATGCGGTTATTAATTAACCACTAAGTAATTAGTAACAAATGCACAAGTGCTTATCCATTGCAGCAATGATCCTGTAGATGCTCCAACGAATAGAATAAACATTGTTAATGTGTTCATTCCAAAGTAGAAGATAATATAATATTAAAATGCCTACACTAACAAATTATAGAGAATACTTGTGTAATCCTAGAAACATTTCACATCGCTGAAATAGTTTCTTAGGACAGTGCCCAACACGACTCAAGTATTAATTTTCTATACTAATATCTAAATATTATTTTTGTAATATTTATCTTATTTTATTTTACTAAATAATATTATATATTATTATTGTGAAATTTTAATTATTCCCCAACAAGGAAAAGCGGGGAATATTTGTCTAGCACGCACTAATCTTTGGTGATGCAGAATTTCCTCTACTTGTATTGACAGGGAGGTGCTCCTTATTCAGGATGGGGCTACAGTACCACTAGAACGTGTGGTCATCCCTTGAGGAGTTGGCTTAGAGGACCCTGGAGGAGGTGTGAGAGTTCATTCAGCAGGTGAGATGTTTTCGCAGCATGCACCTTAAGTGATATGCAGTACTGGTAGACCGATCGAGGAGATGGACGGGCCATTCAATTTCTAGGCGATCACCATGGATAATCTAGAGATTGAAATGCGTTGACTTCTAGGCCAGCAGCCCCTCTTATCAAAGATAAACTGGAGGTATATATCTCATGACTCTCATCATTCAAAGAAGGAAAAAGAGGATCTTTTCATCAATAGCTCAGCATATTAGGCAGAACATAGACCAGCGCTGATGATAACTGTTGCAGAAGGAAACAGATATTGTGTTTGAAGAAATAATTAAGGAAACATTTTCAATTTCTAATGAACTAACTGGCAACTTAATTGATTCGTTTTCTATAGTTGTATGTATGTATATATGCAGGGAAGGATCGAGAAAATGAAGGAGAATGGGAACAAACAAACGGCCAGTGATCAGTCATAATCTCCCGGAATGGATATCGTGAGCTTACAACCCCCGATCGAGAAGTAGCTCAATTAATGATAAAGAATGAGTTTCTAGTATTGATCAGGGAAGAGTAACGATTAGACGAAATGTAAAACAAGGCAAATTCGTCTTTGAAGCAAGAAATTCTCTCTTTCTATGCTTTAAACAAGGCAAGATCATCATCTTTATTCCTTGTCCCTCCTCCAAGACTTGGCCCTCTCTTGTGATTGTCTAAGCATCTTATTGCTGCATCACCATTTCCACGTCAACTAATTATTGAACAACTTTTCCCATGAATAGCAAATCTAAATTGGTGATTACTTTTATTATATCACAAAACCGCAATTGTACTGGCGAAAACAAACAGGATTCCACAAATATACTGTAATTCCAAATCACTAGCCTCCTACCCTATTATTAACTAATCATACAAACAAGTAAGTCAACATATAATATAATTTAATTTTAAAATGTTCATTTTATTTTTAATGAAATGATATATATACTCACACAACTATCTATTATACTTATTTTAAACCACAAATTTCAAAAAATATTCTTTCTTTTATAAATTTCGCGTCAAATTAAACTAACGAAATCGTGAGATGAAATCAGCGTTTGGACATGCAATTCCACGCTGATTCCATCTCATGATTTCATATCATGAGAAGGAATATCATATTCTCCAAAAATCATGATATGGGAATTCCATATCATGATTTGGGATTTTTTAATACAAAAGTTGACCCCACAAGTTTATATTTTGTTAAAATAACTCCACATTATATCTACTGAACATTTATTTCATATGTAAATAAAATTAATTATCACATCATTACTTTTTAAAATTTATTATTCTCACCGACATAAAATTTATTATTGCTTTAAATTTGGTGAATATAAATGATAAAGTAAGAATTGATTTGGTGAATATAAATACAAACGGAGAGAGTAATACTTTTTGGTTTTTCATAATACAAAAACTTCTCTTTCGGCTACATATGAAAATATTTAAAGCAATTTAATATGAAAATAGACAAAAATGGTGATGTATGTTTGATAATGAACTGAAAATGTGCAATTGCACACAAGTGAAACAAGGCATGAACCATATGATATTGACACACAAGTGAAAATTGTCATAATATGTATAGTGTTACATAATTATTTGCGATAATACTAAAGGGGTGATGAGATATTTATGGTCTATGAGCATGAAAATGTAGTTGTGAATGATATTGACCAACAAATGCCTCAAAGTAACAATGTTGGTTCGTCTTCTCAGTCATATGATCGAGAAATGCAAGTTCAACGTGAGAAGATTGTCCATACTATGTGGGAGGATATATTAAAGACTAATACGCTACAATTTATGTTCAATTTTTTTATTGAATTAAAGTTAGATGAAACAATTAATTAAGTGGAGAACAAATAGTTTTGTGATAATTTATTATGCGATTTTATAATTTTTTGTTTATTTGATAAGATTGAATAAACAATTGAGGCTATTTTAATAGTTTTACAACTTATGAGATTCTTATGTTTATGAAAAAATATACAACACAAAAATTTCATATCGCATGTCCAAACAAAACTTCAACTTCATCTCATAATTTCATATTATGATATCATATCATGATTTTATATTGCATGGCAAAACGGGCCCGTTTGTAGAAACCAGTATATATACGAGAGTGGGACCTGTTGGAAATGGATGTGGATGAAATCTTAGGACGTGAAAATGAAGCAGCAACCCTCCCTTTTGGTGCTCTTTTGCCTTTTTCTTGCTTTCCTTCTCAGCAAGCTTTCCTCTCTTTTCTATCTCCCCACTCCCCACAAAATGGTTTTACCAATTATTTTGACTTACTCCCTGCCTTCACTTGCACGTCATTAAAAAAAAGTTATTAAAACCATTTTCATATAAAGGTAAAATTTTAAAAAATTATTATGATCATTTTTCATATTTCTTGACTATTTTACATTTTTTAGAAAAATAATTTGAAAAAATAATCAAAAAGGTAATAGTAAAAGATAACATTTAATTTATGTCGTTAAAAAAAATTCTTAAGAAATATGTCATACCACAACAATTCACATGAACTAAAATGAAATACTTAATTTCAATAATTATAACCAGAAATGTGTCATACCACAACAATTCACGTGGACTAAAAAAATACTTTATTTCAATAATTCTAACCAAAAGTCCCAAACATAATATTATAGCCACTCTCATATTTCAAATTTTATGTATCAACACATTGCACATGGAGTATAACTTTTCCATCCCTTCAATTTAAAGCTTGAATTTTTGAATTTTTTTTGGAAGGCAAGCAATTCATACTATTTCATTATATGAGTACAATTTTTTTGGAGGCAGACAATTTAGGCCTTTGCATTTTATACTATAATTTAATTATTTTTTTTCCACAAAAACATTATTTTATAATAAAAATAATTTACTTTGATGAGAGTTCAAACAACAATAGATACAAGATATATTCATCAGATATTATTGAACCAAATAGATCTAAATAATCTTGCTAAATCAGATTATTTTTATGGTGTTACACAATATATACCAAATTTTAGTATTGTTGTATTTAAATCTCTTCTCGTACACATCTCTTGATATTTTTCAGCCTTTTGAAAAATGTCAAATATTCAAAATGTTAGGGTACATTATTTTGAACGGTGAAATCATTCCTGAGAATAATATCGTACATTATAATTGTCCACCACAGTCTAATGTTAAGTTTTCAATATATTATTCTTTGTGATATATAAAAGAAAACAAATGTTAGTCGGCAAGAGTAAAACTATCTATAATAGGGAGATATTCAATATTTTTTCACCATAAATTAAATTTTAGTCAATTGAAGCGAGCTAATAACGATAATGTAGAGTTTTTGACCGATTTTTGAAGATGTCGAGTGATTTTAGAGACCAAACCAGTTTATACATACTTGAAATGTATGTCAAAAAAAATCGTAGGACTCTTTGTGAAACCCCAAGTCTCGCTTACTCGTGCTAATACTTATACATTAGAAAAACATTCTTAAGGCATGATTAAATCAAATTTACTAGAAAAGTTATGATGTTGTTTGAAATCAACAAAAGGATCCAAGAGAATGGTGAATTATTATTATTACTATTGTTATTATTATTATTATCGTTATTGTCATTAATGTTATCTCGTGTATTCGGATTAGCAAATCAGAATAATAAAAGATGAAAAGAAAAAGAAAAGAATTATCTAAGTCCACAGAACCCACTATGTTCCCTTAAGAAAATTTAATCACCTCAAGTACGCCCAAGGTTGTAGATTAACTCCTCCCAAGATAAAACGGATTAATCATTAAAGAAGTAGCGGTACCTCAAACTTTGACAATTTCAACGAACTCAAAAAATTTCAACGAACTCAAAAAATTTCAACGAACTCAAAAAGACAACAACGAATCACACATACAGACACGATCGATCGATTTTATTTTGTAAGAAATGTATGCAGAAGAAGGGAATAATTCAATGCAGAAAAATGAGAGAAAGTCTCTCTATTTGTAGCTAACAAAGGGTAAAGGTCACAACTCTTTGGAAAAAAGACAACCTTCTAGAAAGGTCATAACCCTTTAGAGGCACAACCCTTTAGAAAAGACACAACCTTTCATAAAGGTCACAACCCTTCCGGAGAGTCACAACTCTTCATTTCCTATTCACACCTTTAAAACCCAACAATCCCCCATATGAATAGGGAATGACTATTGTTAAAACATACGCATGAAAAATTGTGTGATTAATAAATAAGGATTGATTGCATCTAGATAAGTGGGTTTCCCTTTGAACTTTCCATAGTGAACATATATCGGATATACTCGGTCAATCAGTAGATTTGATATCTTTGAACCGTCGTGCTTTGGTGTATACCTAGACAACATAAGTAACACAATCAACCCTTGAACTATTTTTTATTCTCATTGTTTTGTTCGTTTTAGCCATGAATACGTCTTGGTTTATAAGTGCGTAGAGAACTGGCTTTACCAGATTCTCCTTGAAGCGGCTTACACTTCACACTTACATAGGTGATTTCTAAATGTGTTATCCCGTAGATAAACCATTTGATATACCTCTTATCAAACTTAAAAACCATTAAAAAGTCCTAATGCCTTTATCCTTGTTACTGAACATTGTCTAATCATGAGAATGGACCATAAAAAATATTTTGATAATGTTGAATCGTCATCAATGACTTTGTTTGATCTCCTTGAACCTAGATCTTGGGTTCTCTAGTCTTCTAAGTAGAGTTACATCCACAATGACTTGTCCTCGACCATAGTCTCATTCCCTTTGATAATCTATCAACTCCCTCTTAGTTAGGCCTTTTGTAAGTGGATCTGACACATTATCCATTGACTTTACATAGTCAATTATGATAATTTCACTAGAGAGTAGTTCTCTAATGATATTATGTCTACGTCATATATGACGATACTTTCCGTTATACATCATGCTTCATGCCCTACCTATTGCAAATTAACTCACATATTGTATGCATACTGGAGCTAAAGGTTTGGGCCAAAAATCTTTCAAGAATTTTTGGAGTCATTCAACTTCTTCACCGGCCTTATCTAGAGTGATAAACTCATTTATAATAGAGCGAGTGATACATTTTTGTTTGGAAGATTTCCAAGAGACTGCTCTTCCACCAAGAGTAAATACATATCCACTCGTGGTTTTTACTTCATTTGACCTGGTGATTCAATTTGCATCACTATATTCTTCCAATATTGTTGAATATTAGTTATAATGCAAAACATAAGTTTTTAAGTATGTTTTAAATACTCCAAAACTCTTTTCATTGTCATCCAATGAGTTTGATTGAGATTACTCGTGAACCGACTCAGTTTACTAATAGCACATGTTAAATCTGATCGCGTACACTTAATGATATATATCATGCTTCTCAATACTCTAGCATAATCCAATTGTGAGTCACTTTAGCCTTCATTCTTGTAAAGTACATAGCTCACATTTATCGGAGTCTCGACAATATTGAAATCCAAATACTTGAACTTGTCAAGTACCTTTTCAATCACATCAACAACTTCAATGTTTTTCATATCGAAGATACTTTCTAGCATATACTTAGTAGCATTTGTATCAGAAATGTCTCTTTTGATGATCAACATAAAAACAAAATATGACCTTGTGATTTGGAGTGTTTTTAATGTAAAAACATTTATCACATTCATTAATCTTGAATTCATTTGCCAACATAGTTTGGTCAAACTTCGCATGTCATTATTTGGGTGTTTATTTTTAGTCCATAATGTCAATAGTTCCATCAACTTTCTTTTCCTTTTATAGATCAACTTTGATCCCAAGGGTTTATTTTCTGGAGGAAGATCAATCAACTCTCAAGTATGGTTGCTCGAGATTGAATCTATCTTACTATTGACAGCCTCTTTCCAAAAAGGATAAGTCCTTAGAAGACATAGCTTCTTCGAAGACGTGGACTCATTTTCAAGAAGAAATTGTCACACCCCGAGCCTACACCCTAGACGTGGTCGGCACTCGAGAACCATTGATGGCCCCAAGCGAACCCTTGGTCTTGCTCAACTCTCAGCGGAAGACTTACTCAACATAGAATAATCTCAAAAGATAAACTTTACTTAGCTATCTCAAAAGTAAACTCATAATATTTTAGAAATAAGACATTCACTAGCCAAAGAGGCAACTCAAGTCTAGAACATTAACATTTGAAAATGAAAAGACTCATGAACTAATGTCTATCTATCTATCAAGCCTCTAATACTATGAGGGATGTCAGGACAAGACCCCCGATCATCCTAACAAACTGAATAACAAAAAATAAATGAGGGCAAGGAGACTCACCAAACAACTCTAGAACTCAACTGAATCAACAAAGCGTTGGTTGATGATCCTGGTTATCATGAAAGATGCAGGCCATATGACGTTAGTACATGGAATGTACGAGCATGCAAGGGTGAATCTAAAACATGACATAAGCTTGAACTGGAACTGGAACTGAAGAAACAACTTATCTCGTCTCAAATCAACTCAACCTCAACTCAATCTCAACTAATTTCAATATAAAAGCAATAACAATAATGTGATATAAAGAAAAGCTTTTAAAGCAGTAGATAACAACTCAATGTATTGGAAAATACAATATAACTCAGTTCGTATCTAAAAATACAAAATACACTCTATTTAGAAGATTCTCTAACCGACAACCATCACTATGAGTTATGTGATGATACATCATCTCGCCCGCGCTGCCATAACTGTCATATACCTTGCCAGGTTATAGAACTCCTCAACTAAGTGAATCCACTAAGCTATGCTTAAAAATAAATAAGGAATCATCTAAAAAGTATGACCCTTTCTACCCATGTTGGCTACATGGTTTATGGGGCTGTGACTTGTTTGAACTTTCCCCCATATCGGTGCTCAAAACTACTCTCAAAATATAACTTAGCCCATATGTTTTAAAAACATTTCCTCATCCTCAACTTTGAGATTATTACTCAAAAGATTTCTTTTAAAAGAGATGGTACTCAAAACTCCTCATGAATTCTTTTGGAAATCGGTATTTCCTCTCTTCTTAAATGTAAAAACATTTTCTCTTGGGAATACTTAGTTCCCATATATTTATTTTGAAAAATGAACTCAACTCTACTCTTCCTCAAACTCAAGTACTCAAGTCTTAAAATAAGTTTTAAAACATTGTAAAAGGCTTCTCAAAATGACTCGAAAGAACTCTCAAGACCTTACTCTTAACTCTACCTTGAATTTGAATTATGAATTCAAGGTTTATGATTCATGTTATGAATGTTCTCTCGATGTTTAGATTTAGTTTAGAGTGTGGACATCAAGTAGAAACATCGGTACGATTCGAGGGAGCTCACACGAAAAGAAGGTCGGAGGGGTAGGGGAGCTGGCGACCCTGGCACACTAAGTGGCGCGGGGCACCAGCCCCTGAACTACTAAAGGTGGTTTGGGGCACACTGAGTGGAGCAGTGCACTAGCCCCCAAACTAGAGAACGTGTTTTCTAGCGCATTGTTGGCGCGACGCGCCAACCTCCTGCCCAGAAATCCAAAAAAAATTTCTTTCTCATTTTCTGACCCTAATTCGCCAAGAATCGAATAGTTTCTTCCCAACTCACTTAGATTCGATTACCCAACATATGTACACGATAATCTACTCAAAACAACCCTTAAATTACTAACACTCATCTCAGGAGTTCATCAAAACCCCAACAATCAAGATTTTGAAGGAAGTTTCAAATAAACTCATCAAGAACTCAAACTCTTCAACATCAAGAATGAAACTTTTCTTTAAAATAGCATGATTGGCGTGTTGGTGAACCAACCCAATACTATGAGAACTCACATACCTCTTAGGGATCAAACCCTTGGCAAAACAATCCTCGATTCGCAAGAAATCTTGATGAACTCCTTGAACCTTCCCTCTTTTCTCATCTTTTTTCTTCTTGAACTCTCTTCTAAAACCCCAAGCGTAATTAGGATTGTGAAAACTGAACCAAATCAGTTTAGACCCCTAAAATCTTACGAAAAACTCTTAAATCCGAAGGGGTAAGGAAAAAAATAAAATACCCCTCATAATTTGGGGTAACTTTCCTTAACTGGACAGGCAGACTTCAAATGGGTATATCTCCCTCATACAAGCTCGAAACTTAGCAAACTCGATAGCGTTGGAAAGAGGATTCAAAGACCTTTCATTTGATATCTTATGGATCACCTAACTCATCATGTATTAAAAGTTATGGTCGTTTGAAGTTGACCCAAAACTCACAACTCAAGCATAACTTGTAAAATTTCAAATTGTCTCTTTACAAATTCGTTCTTTCTATTTTTAGCTCTTACAAATACCAAGGCGTTACAGAAATGTTACAAAACCTAACCCAAAGGAACTAATTGTCCTTTGACATTTACTACGCCTCTAAATCTATTTATTAAGTACATTCCTCCTTTGGTTCATTCCAAGGTCATTTAGACCCTTTACTTAACTATCCAGCGGTTTGGACTTATGGACCATACATCAACATGCTTTACTATTTGTAGCATATCCAGTGAACATACAATCCACAGTCTTAGGTCCTATTTTGACCCTTTTGGGAGTATGAACTTCGATTTTTTCTGGACACCCCCACACTATGAAATATTTCAAGTTGGATTTCCCTCATTTCCATTTCTCATATGGAATAGACTATATTGGAAATTGTTAGATCACTGTATTTCAAGAGTTATTGCTTGTATATACTTTAAGGGGCGACAAACAATTCTCTATCAAGATACAACAAAGCCTAAACAAACAAAAGTTTTTGTTACTCCCTTAACAAACAAAAGTTTTTTGTTACTCCCTTAACAAACAAAAGTTTTTTGTTGCTCCCTATTTTAACAAACAAAATTTTTCTTTTCTCTCTTTCTGAACAAACAAAATTTTTGTTGTTCTCTTTTTCTATAATGATAGCATCCCTCCACAAACTTTGTGGTAAACCTGAACTTATAAGTAGGACATTCAACATTTCCTTCAAAGTTCAGTCTTTTTCATGTCAACAATTTAGAGTGAGGTGAATATGTGCAGTAATTTGATGGATGATTCCATTTTTCAAATATATTTCTACAAAAGAAGATTCATATTCTCCACATCTACCACTTCTAATCATGACAATCTTTTTATCCAACTGATTTTCAACTTCAATTTAATATTGCCTAGTTGTTTCTATTGTTTCATCCTTACCATTAAGCAAATAAACATAGCAGTATCTAGTGCAATTGTCAATAAAATTTATGAAACACTTTTTCTCACCATGAGATGGTGTTGACTTCATATCACAAATGTCAGTGTGAATCAATTCTAATCGATTAAAATTCCTTTCAACAAATTTATAAGTATGCTTAACATACTTAGATTCAACACAAACTTGACATTTTATTTATTGCACTCAAAGTTAGGTAAAACTTCTAAGTTGATAAATTTTCACAGGGTTTTTTTAATTGACATGTCCCAAGTGTTCATGTTACAAAAATTTTGATTAAAGCAAGTAAGAACAAACAGAAATACTGAGTTTGAAAAGACCTTCTATGAGGTAACTTTTTCCCACAAATGTTTTGTTCTTCACTTTTTATAACTTTGTCAAATAAAGACATGTCCTTTTCAGAAGGACCTTTCCATAACATTCAATTTGGTTGTTATAGAATTACCCATGACCATAGTCTCATCGGTCTAATAAGGGTAATATGACCCAAATGTTTATTTTACAACACAAACATGACAAATCACTTTTCACCAATGTTCATGTCTATACAAATAAATTTATTTTAATAGACATATCTTTTCATGAAAAATCACAATATTTTAAGTCACACTTTTTCACCAAAAAACACAATTCTTTTGAATGATAATATAATTTTGTGGTTTTATACTAGTCATATCATATACTAGTAAAGAGAGACTCAACGACCACAGAATCAAATATACTCCAAGAATTTAGTGGGTCTAACATGATACAAGAATGTCATTAAATTCCATATCTTGTACATTTAAATTTAAATTAGATAGTAAGTCTAATTTTGTCTTTATCTTTTTTTTGGTTTCCCACCCAGTGTCCAGAGCCTACATTGGAGCTCCGACTAAATTCGGATCGCACACTGCAGGGCCCATTCAGGGGTGACGCTCCCAACAGGATTTTCTCCATACCTAGGGTTCAAACCCGAGACATCTGGTTAAGGGTGAAGCGCTCCCACCAGTGCTCCACAAGCAAAGAACCCCCCAAATTTTAAATATGTTCTCAAAAATATTTTTCAAGTATTTGAAATTATTTTCCACATTTTTTTTTTCATGCTTTCAAATTGTATACCATCAAAATACACATTGGCAACACGAAGACTTCTTTGGAGATTTAATCCATAGAAACACTCATTGCATGCACAAAAATCACTAATTTTATGTCACTAGGTTTTTTTCTTTTTCTCTGTCACAATTAGGTTTTTATATACTTCTAATTGTTAACCGAATAAACCTTGAATTCTGATGAAGTTTTTATATACTTCGAATCAGTTTCACATTCTGAGTAGTAAATCAAAAAGGTTTTAATCTCCAGAAATCTCAAATACAACACTGTTTCTAGTTAACGGTGAAGATTTTATATTTTTCAAATCATTTAACCTTAATATTTCTAACGAAGATTTTGTACTCTTCAAGTAAGAATATATTCAAACAAAGTATTTAACAAATTGGTGAAATTTCTATATTCTTCAAACCAATGCACAATCTAATTTTTTCAGTGAAGTTCTTATATGCTTCAAACCAAAGGAGTAAAATCAGAAGATTTTAGTCTCCAAAAGTCAGACACAATCTAATTTCACATGGAGTAGAAAACTACAAAAGTTTTTTTCCTCTAAACAGAATACATATTAGTAATAATAAAGATATATTCTAAAATCATCACATAATGACCATATATCCTAACATTTATGAAATATATCTCATAACTTATAAAGGATAGAAAAAAAAAAATCCAAAGAAATAAAGATAGAACCTGATTTTTACTCCCATTGAATCATATTCTATCTGTCAACAATGATTTCATCCAAGTCACTTTTCTTGCTAATTTTTCTTTCTTTCTCAGTTTCCATCATATTCCAATTTTCCTTAGAAGACATTGAATTTCAACAAGAAACTAAACTCATGTTCAAATATTGTTCGGAGACAACACTGGTTCATTTAATTATTCTCATAGTTATATAAAACCAAGAATATAGAAAAAATAATTAAAGTGCACATCTTAGCCTTTATATACAAAATAAAATTTTCTCATTGAAAAGAAAACTGAAGGGGTGCAATGCTTGAATGCACTTGGGAAGAAAATAAAAATAATCTTACCCATCCAAGAAAAACATACTACAAAAAATATACTTGAACATATTAAAGTAGTACTAATTCATCCCAAATCTCTTTTATCATATGATAAAATAATTCTCTTTTTTTTCCAACAAAAAGAACACAGAAAATAAAAGTAATTTTCTTACCACAGAAAATACCAACAATATTAAATTTCTTATGCTTGTTATCTCCTTTATTCAGATTAGCAAACTAGAAATAATAAAAGATGAAAAGAAAAGAACTATCCGAGTCCACATAACCCACTGTGTATCCTTAAGAAATTTAATCCCCTCAAATACTCGAGGTTGTAGATTAATTCCTCCCAATAAAACAGATTAATCATTAAAGAAGTAGCGGTACCTCAAACTTCAATAATTTTAACGAACTCAAAAAGACAACAACGAATCTCACACACAGACACGATCGATCGATTTTGTTTTGTAAGAAATGTATGCAGAAGAAGGGAAGAATTCAATGTAGAAAAATGAGAGAAAGTCTCTCTATTTATAGCCAACAAAGGGTAAAGGTCACAACTCTTTGGAAAAAAAGACAACCTTTCAGAAATGTCACAACCCTTTGGAAATGGTTAGAAAAGACACAACCTTTCATAAAGGTCACAACCTTCGGCAAAGTCACAACCCTTCAGGAGAGTCACAACCCTTCATTTCCTATTCACACCTTTAAAACCCAATATTTATGTCTAGTATCATATTTTTATTACTCGTATAATAATATAATATTGTTTGTATGTAAACTCGGTCTTTCAATTGTTATAAATGAATTTTCATAATGTTTATTATGATGACTTTTCTTTTAAGTGGTTTGATGGTTGAATTTAAGTTGATAGTTAGTTCTCCCACCAGAAAGTTAGTGTGATTGTGACTCATGACGGGTTAGGATCGTGACAAACAAGTTTGAGGGTACCTACAAACTTTCAGACCACTAGTTGAAGCTTAGCCATAGCTAATATTGATATTTACTCTTTATCACTTAGCAGTAGTGTCGACGAAAAATGAGATGTTCAAACATCCCCGTGATTCACATTAGTTCTGTTGTTAGTAGATGAAGAAAGATGATTAGATGATTTTAGAGTGTCTTTTTTTGTTCCCTATTTCATTTTTGTTGTTTTCATGGTTCCTAATTTTGCTATTTGCAGGTTTCGACCTAGCTATTTTGAACTAGATTTTGAGGTTATTTTGATTTTACATAATAAGGCTTACCTGATCATTTAACTTTTGAAATAAAATAGGGGTGAGGGTGGGTGGGTGTGGGGGGGGGGGGGCATTCTTGGAGATCCAAATTATTATTTAATGGTTACATTTTTATTTTGTTGTTTAGTTCTTACCAAAAGTTTCCCTCTTCCATAATTACGGACAAACTCATAAAAAAATAGCCTACCAAATGTCCTATAAGTAATGGAGTAACTTCTTGATATAGTGGACATTTACAATATATTATTTTATAACACTCTCCCTTGAATGTCCATAGATAATATGCCTCGTTAAAACCTTACTAGGAAAAAATCACGTGGGAAAATCTTTTAATATGCTTTGAATGTTGTCTCATTAAAAACTTTAGCTAGAAAACCCAATTGGGATAAAATCATGGTTAAGGAAAAGAGTACAACGCATATTTTTCTCCCCCTGATAAAAACTTTACTTGATATCTCAGAAACATGCATTCCAATCTTATATCACAACTTCTCAAATATTGATGTTGTCAATCTTTAGTGAATAAGTTTACAAGATTATCACTTGAATGGATCTTTGAACATCTATCTCACCATTTTGTTGAAGATCATGTGTGAAAAAGACTTTTGGTGAAATATATTTTGTCCAACTCCTTTTATTGTATTCTCCCTTCAATTGAGCTATCTATCATTTTCGTATATGGTGGCTGGAATATCCTTTATAAAAGAAAATCACATATTTTCTGAATATGATAGATCATGATTCCAACCAAACACACTCCCGACTTAATTCATAGATCAATATTATTTCTGCATGATTTGAAGAAGTGGTTACTAATGTAATTCTTTGAATTTCCAAGATATTGTTGTGTCTCCATATGTAAATAATAGTCCATTTTCAATCAAGCTTTATGCAGATCAAATAAATATTCTGCATCTACATAATCAAATCATTTCTGACTCTAGAATTGATCATTTTAATTTTATTGAACCTCGTCTTTTCTTCTGAAAGAAAATCATACATCTTCTATGTGTTGAGTCACTTGCTTTGTTAGGTTCTTGTCATAACTTGAATGATACTATGACAATATTTTCACACAACTTTTGTTATGTATATCAAATAATCTTCTAGCATTTGCATAACCAGCAATTTGTAAGTGCACCAATTGCACTAATATATGACATTTTAAAATCATTTTCATGAGATCAAAAAGATTCTTTCTCTGTGTTAAGCAGTCTCAAAACCATTGGGTACTCAATGGAATTGCTTTAAGACCTTTTAAATCCTTCAAGGATTTTCATATAACCTTCATCGTCTAGTTAGACATAATAATCATTCATTATGCATATTCAAGTATTTCATCTATTGTCAGACTGAAACAAGTCTCATTGCATCCACCACTGGAGAATATATCTCCATTTAATAATGTCAGGATTTTTGCGAAAACCCTTTATGCCCTGAGGCACAAACCGCACTTTATATCTTACGGCTATACTTTCGCACAATGATTCATTTGTACCACACTGACATTATATTTTGATCCATGAACTATATGATCAAAAACATCACTTTTCTAAGTGAAACAAAATATACTTGAATAGTGCCAATAATTATCTGTCCACACTATATGACAGATTTGAATTTAAGAATTCTTGAAGAATCTTTTATTTCTTCAACATATAACCACATGAATTCTCAATTCTTTTGCATCACATTTGAACCGAAATGGTCAACCGGTTATGCCAACTGATATTTATTCTAGTAAACTTCTAGTTTACTTTTGCATGTGATTCCATCATCATGCCTATATTTGTATACAACAAACAAGAGAAAGGCGGGTAACCTTTTATATAAATATTCATAACCCGCTTTGATTATAGTAATCTGAAGATATTTAATCTTTCAATAATTTACAGAATAATTTTTTTCAATTCCTCCGAAACTTAAAAAGTTTCTCTTGAGACTTCTACAACCTCAATATTATGAACTATTTTCATTTCTGGATAGTAACAAATTAGTTCTTCCGAAACTCTTAATTAAGTTTGTGTACTGCCACAAATTTCACAACACCATTCTTATGGTGACCATCTCCTTCAAGGAGAAAATGATTATTATTGTCATGGTTAAAATTATTACATGCAAGATTTATTTCTTGACAATCCATGACAAATTTGTGTTGCCACACAATAATATTTATTTTGGTCATGACCACAACCTTTATAGAAAAGAATTATTTCTTTCTTTTGTCCTCCAATAGTTCATAATAAAACATACCACAATATTTGTGTAGTACTTAAAGTATATGACTAAATGACCATTTACGTCAAAATATTTCTTTTCAATCTCTCAAACCTCCCGTGAGATGTGACATTTATCCAACAATACATGAACATGTTCTTATCCATAAGAACACAAGTCACATTTTCTTTAAGAAATTGAGCATAACCATTTGAACATGCTGCATAAGTTTTTATTAGAAACTCATTGTCATGCTTTCACATTTATCAAATTTATGTGACTCACCTCAACATCACTTTAAGAGGTCAAATGTACCAATGTACTACCACTTTGTATTCCTTTATTTTGATGGAGGATTTACAGAACTTTTCAAATCTAGGTTGCACCAACAACAATGTGCCAATAACTTTTTATACTACTTTGATGGATAAAAATTACCTTCACATTTGAAGGACCATCTTAAGAACCCATAATGTTCTTTCTTTTAATTACCACAATGATGACCATTAATATTTTACCATACTCATATTCATGCATTTAACCACTTGTCATTTTGAGACACATTATGTCCTGCTACCACATTCACATAAGAGAATGGAGCAAATCAATTGGGCAAATTTCATGACTTTCAGTCAAAGTATACAACTTTATGTTAGTTATCACCATATCATCACTATAGTGCATTAGGACTTAAACCCAATGTCTTACCCATATAAAGACGCCTTTGGTCATAAATCAATGGGACTTGAACCCAACTTCTTATTATCATGACGCACCCAGACTTTAACTCGATGTCTTACCCACTTGGTGCGATAAAACTTGAATTTATTGTCTTACCCTCAATCATTTTAAAATAACCACAAAATAAACTTTGTTAGTACAAATAATATATTAATAACTCCACAAGTAAATATTTAGATGAAGAAAAATAAATAGGTACAAAAGTAACCTATAATGATGATCCAATCAATATGTATATCCACATAACTCAATAACTTTTCTTTTAATAATACAAGATCATAAAGAACAATTTCTTTACAAATTATTAACTTACAAAACTAACTTTACTTTTTAAATATATAGTGATTAAATTAAAAGTTTGCTCAAAGTAAAAGCAACTTGCTGGACTCATATGATTTTGAGATGGTAAGAAAAATAATGATGCATAATCAAAAGTAAAATATAAAATAGATTATATAGTAGTTTACCTTGTTCCCGAGAGAAAAATAAACACAAATATTTTTACCTTCTTTATATTTACTTTGCTTCAATCCTTCAATTGTAGAACAATCGTGCTGATAACGTGTTGTAAAACTTAAGACCAAAAGAACAATATAAAGATGAAGACAAGAAGAATATAAGACAAGAGGAACAATATAAGATAATTTTCTTTCCTTCAAGTGTTCACCAAATCTTCAAGTGTATACAATATGAACCCTTATGCCTCTATTTATAGTGTAACATAGAGGCATACAAAAGGTTAGTCATAAACATGACATTAACATGAATATAATGGGGGAGGTTATGGAAATGAAAGGTTACAAGAATAATGGTTATAAAGGCGGAGGTTATGGAGGTTATGATTATCTTCATAATGGAGGAAAGTAATGGAGTAACTTCTTGATGTAATGGACATCCACAATATATTATTTTATAACACTATTCTTCCTCTGCTTTTTATTGGTAAAAATTATTTACACACCCAAACTTTACATTAAAAATCACACCCCCCTCCTCAACTTTGAAAGACGTTCTCCCCTTTTTTTCCTAATTGAATTTTCTAAATATCTATTTTACCCATACATATTTTCAACTTTTATATTTTTATTATTTATTTAAAATATGTTATTTTTCATTTAACTCAGGAAACAAAATTCTTTAAGAAAATATAAATTTTATTTTTGATAAGAATAAGAAAAGTGAGAAATACTTAGCATGTATTTAAGCTAATATTGTTTTATAATGAAATAAATTAACAGAATATGAAAATATTATAATTAATAATAATGAAATTTATAATATTTATTTAAGCGATTGAAAATAACAAAGAGCGATAACTTTTTTTTTTTAAAAAAAAAACACACTGTTTTGATATCTGATTTGATGATTGTACATGCTAACAATTTGATACATTCTAAATTTTTTTTCATTCAAGTCTTTCACAACAGTTCAAGTATTTCAATTCTGGTAGTTCAAAAATAATTTAAAAGTAGAGGTATAATTTATAGTAGCAAATTCTAAAAGACTATATATTTAAAGGGCCAAAAACTTAAGTATACAACTTCAGTACCTTAATTACTACTATATAGCAATACTTTTTTTTCCACTTATATAACAATAGTTTTTTTTCAAAACTAGAATTTATATTTTTTTTTAAAACGTAGAAATAGTCAGCTACGCTTATCACATATTCCTTGATTTTCTCCAATTATTTTACCTTTCCTGATTTACTCAGATTTGTTATATTTTCTCTCCCATGAAATAAGGTCTTTAACAAATATAAAACTCTCTTTCTACGCTGATTTACTATTCAAACATGGATACCAATAAATTTTCAACTCTAATACAACACAACGGGCGATGGGATGCATCAGGTATTTGAACAACTAACGATTGATTTGGTTTTTTTTCCTCATAATTTGTATTTAGTCATTTTGTTAATTAGTCGTAGGTTTCAATTGTATGTTATTTTGGTTTAGTATAAAATTGATATGCTTTGGGTAATAGTCTGGTGCAACGATTGGCTGGATTTATTTCTTTAATAAATAATAAAAATTATTAATCATTTTTAGTATGTTATTATGTTTAATTGATAGTGAACATGGTGGATATGATGTGGTTTATTGGTATTATGTAGTATGTTTTTAGAAACACCATTATCATCTCTCTTTTTTCGTGCAAGTGATGATAGATTATTATGTGATATTGATAGTGTAGATAGTTTGGTGTAAGAGATATTATTTATTGTGTTTTTATAAACACCATAGGTCACAACTTTGTTGTATTATGAATTTTGTTTTGTGTTGATTAAATATAACGAAACTATGGTATGTTTTTTGGTAACTGATTTTGTCAAAATGTTACTGGTATGTTGCATTTCTTATATAAACACCATAAATCAATAATTTGTTTT
>JAJOOR010012176.1:0-30436 GCA_036250505.1 Solanum acaule
CGCCCCCCCCCCCCCCCCCCCCCACTCTCCCCCATCATTTTTGGTTCCAATTAAGCTGAAAGTAGACTCAAATGACCCTCAAGTACCTTGATTGCATCAGCATGAGAGTTCACTCTATTATTTAATGAAGAGAAATCAGCTTTCATCCCTTTTAGCAAATCATTTGAACCCTCAACTTTGTCAAGGATACGAGACAGCAAGTTTCCACTCGGAGACTACTTGCACTCCCCTTTGACTTTGGGCTCTCACTTGATTAAGTGTGGTCTTCTTCATGATCATCCTCTCTTCTCCAAGGATCACTTTGATCATCCTATTCCTGATAGTGTTTTCTTTGCTCTTCTTCTTTCTGAGAGTTCCAACCTTGATTCCCACCCTATTGTAAATAGCGTGAGTGGAAACCCTTCTCATATCTATTAGAGTTCCAACCTTGATTCTCCCCCGGCTTTGAATGGCTCAAGGAAGAACCCTCCTCAACTCTAAACACTCTCCTTGATCCTTTGGGCTTTTTCACACTCTCTAACACTTGTGTTTGTAGGAGCTCCATTTGGGATAACATCTTCTTGATGTTCTCATCCCGTTATCTTTCCTTATCAAGTTGTTCTTGAGTCATTCTAAAGCAAAAAGGTGAAACTCGATCTTTTTTAGTGTACCAAGCTTGATTTATTTTCGCCATGTCATCAAGAAGAAATGAAACCACCTCAAATGATTGCAACATTATTCCACCTCGAACCAATTGATCAGCCACTCCTTTATTTACTAAATCAAGACTTCGGCAAAAGTATTGGAGCAGCACATTGTTTGGCAGTCCGTGAGTAGGGCATTGAAGTCGGAGTTTCTTAAACCTCAACCACGTTTCATGGATAGGATCACCCTCTAATCTCTTGAAACCTTGAATGTTATCTCTGAGTTTCATCATCCTCGATGGGGGAAAGAACCTCGTATTGAATGTCGTGGTAAGCTCATCCCACGATGTGATAGAATTCTTTGGTAACTCAGCCAACCACTTGCTAGTTCCCCCGTCAGAGATAGTGGAAATAACATGAGTCGAATTGATTCTTGCGACACATTCTTGAATGAAAACGGGCTGCAAACATCTATAAAATTCCGCACATGCTCATGTGGGCCTTCATGAGTCAACCCTCCATAGAGTCCCTTCATTTGAAGGAGATGGAGAGTTGTGCTCGTAACATCAAATATAGCATCATTTTCGATTGATGGTAAGCAAATTGCACCAATTCCATCCAATTGGATTGGATTGTGCACACTATTAACATCATCCATATCATTTCGGTGACCCGCTTGGCTACAGTTCATCTCTGTCTCACACATTTTCTCTTCTACTCACCACAACCAAAACAAACACAATACAACCTAAATCAATTTAGCTACAGCTGACAAATTCACAAATTAAACTTCGACAAAGGAATTCTAAACAATGCTACTCCCTGGTAGCGGTGCCATTTTGATTAACGTATCAACTACACCTTATCCGATACTAGGTATAGACGATCGTGAAGCAGTATAAACCCAACAAAAGAGTTGGGGTCGATCCTACAGAGAGTAATTCTATTTTGAATTTAAATATAAAGCATAAAGGTGACTTTTGTAGTTGAAGGCATAAAAGTTTTCAAAAACTATGGACCAAATTGGAGGAGTAATCACAAATTCCAAAGTGAGCGGTCATTATACTAGACAACCACTGCAACAATCAACTAGGAACAACCAAAAAACGGAGAGAATCTTGGGGGTTTGACTAACCAACTGCTAAGTTCAACTCAACGGGTGCAAATCACTTGACTAAAAATGCTAATTTTTCATGGGTAGGGTGGACTTTAGGTAAGACACTTTTCTCTCGAACAATTACCTTGTTTTCACTGAGTCCTTTCGAACCTCAACGTACTACATACAAAGACCAGCCCACAACCTCACCACATCCATTCTCTCGAGCTAGATACATAGTGTTGACACCCAATTTTGGACCTCCACAATATATATTAATTATCGCGTTTCTTCAATTTCGAACGATTTGAAATAATTAGTTTTATAACATTCAAAATATTTTTTAAGTTATTTTAAAGTAATTTTAGTTGCTTTTATAATTTTTAAATAATTAATAGTTTTTTTTATATATAATTAGTACATTTTATAAATATTCGAAAATCATCTCAAAAATATTTTGTTTTGTTTAAATATTTTACTAATTAGTTTAGTTATATAATAGTTTACACTTTTGAATTAATTAGTTTATAATTAAGTCGATTATTTTATTTTGTTAGAATTAAGAAGCTCATTAATTAATTTATATTAATTTGTCTTATTTAATCACTAGCCGAATTTACTAAATGAATTCAATTTGGCTACATTCCTAATTCATTGGCTAAATTCGTAATGCAATTGACCACTCAATTCGATTAATATTTTAACTTATTTCTCAAACCCATATTTTAAAATCATTTAAACCCATTTCAGCCTAACATTTCAATACAACCAGCAGCCCATTATTCTTAATTACAATTTCATCCGCCCAAGCCCAAATTCAATACAAACCAGCCCACTCTAAAGAGACCCAATTCCAACAAACCCAAGTCAAAAACAGCACCAGCAACCGACAACAACAGCAAATCCCGACCCTTTATACATTTTCTTCTTCTCCAGAAATTCCAGCGACCCAAATCGCCAAACCAAAACGAAATCCAGCAGCAAATCGCGAGCAGCAGCCCAGCGAACGTGAACCTGAGCCCATTCTTGACGCAGCGTGTTCCTCTCCGTACGAAGAATCTTCAAGGTGTTACAATCTTGTAGCTTGTTCGTCCTTCATCTCTAAATCAAGCGGCCCTCATCGTTTTTCCGTTGGTAATTGTATGAGAATCCGTTGGCAACCTTATCTATTTTGAATTTCGAATTTCAGATAGACCCCAATTCTCTCACCCGTTTTCCCCCATTTTCCAGCCTAAAATTCCCTCTATAAAATCCCTTTCTTCTTCATTGAAAAGGGTTGGTCTTTTTCTAACTGATATACAGAGAGCAACATAGCAAGAAATAGCTATAAAAATACCTACAAAATACAAAGAAGCCAACTAGTTTCGAGTCCGAGTTTCACTCTTTTATCTCATTTGTCATCCTTTCGATCCATTGAAATCCGTTGGTGGTGGTAGAAGTCTTCGGCAACTCGTCGTCCCAGCTCGCTGCTCCGAAAGAGGTAAAATGAATTTATTTACGCGTTAGCTTTTCTTTGCTCATTTTAGAATTAAGAGTGTTATGAGATTTGTAAATGAGGAAGTGAACTACTTTTCTAAAGTTGTTTCTTAGTTTCGATATGGCTTAATTTCATTTTGTAAGTGAGTTGAATCTATGTTGGTTTGCTTAAGATGGTCTTTTATTCATTCAATCGTGCTTTCGAATATATTGGCTTTGTATATTTTCATTCCATCTCTTTACTTGTGTTTGGATTGTTTTCTTTGCCATTTCGATTTCGTTGCGGTGGTTTCTTAGCCGGGTCATTCTTCTTATGGAGTCTAGTCTCTGTTCTCACTTGATCAATTTAATGTGCGCGTCTCCTTGGTTTTAACCCTTAATTTATATATTTAATGTCAAAATACCCCGCTCCCCTTTGTAAATGATCTCCTTGTTCCCTCATTTTGCTTCAATTCGGTTTCTTATCATGGTTCAAATTAGGGGTGTCAAATGGGCGGGTTGGGTTGAAATCGGAGATATTAAAATGGATTGGAATAGAAATCAGGTTGGGTCTTGACCCGCTCAAGTTTAGTTTAGGCTCAAATGAGTTGGGTTCAAATGGGCTAAAAAACGGGTTGGGTCTTCACCCGCCCAATTTGACCTGATTAATCTCAATAACTTTAACATAGTGATATTTAACTTTTATAATCACAATGCGAATTTAGCTCAAGATTTTTTTTTAAAAAAGTAACAAATGGATAGATAAATCCTAAAAGATGTTAAATAGATAATAATTCATACCTTTAATATTGAAATATATCTTAGTAAAGAGTTTTAAAACGGGTTGAAATTGGAGATTGAATTGGGCTCAATTGAGGATTCTCTTAAAATGGGTTGAGATTGAACCCAATTCAAATTATCTTGAGCCCAACCCTTAAATTCTGGGCGGATTACCTATGTTTGGGTTCATTTTTTACACCCCTAGTTCAAATGTTCGATTTCTGGATGAAAGTTTCTCATTGTGTGTTCTTTTCTCTATTGTATGTGATATAGCATATCCAGTTTGAGTAGAGTTTTGTTTTCAAAGTTTGTCTTCATCAATCGTGGTGTTCCATATGATGTGAATGAATTCGAATGTTTTATTTTTTCTCTTAACTGTTGGTACTACTTATTAACTTGTTTGTTGAATTGATTGGAGGAAATATGTGTTGTTGTGGATTTTAAGTGTTAAAGCAATAGCTTTATGTCAAGGATTTTTCATTCTGTTTTGTAGTATCTTATATGGTGTGTTTAGTTTTGTGTCCTGGTCTCATTCTTGTGCTACTGTTTGTGTGGAAACTTCTCCAACTTGAGTTTTAACCTAAGACTAGTAAATTGTTAAATGCTTTCTTCCATTTGCTTATAGTTGATAGTTTTTTTTTTTTTTGGTTCTCATTTAAAGTCAGTTCTCCTTTGCTAATTATTTTTATTTTTATCTTGGCTTGCTATGAATCTGTTCGAGTCTCTTTGGGACTCTTTTTGCCTATCCTTGCATTTCAAAATGGGCCATTGAGGCCCAAGTGCATTCTCTTTCTCGAGTCAACCCTCAATTATTAGCAATGGAGGCGACGAATTGGTCCTTGGAAGCTGAAACAAGGCTGAAAAATCGCAATTTGTAGGTCTCGAAACTGATATATACAATGGTATACAGTGTGATACAACAATTGTATACATTGTATACAGTAACGAAAATGAAGCCAAAAGCCCTAAATTCCAGCATCTTGTTCTTTTGATGAAATTGGGCCAAAGACCCATATATTTGTGTAGATTTTTAATAGTTTTAAGACAGGAAAATTGGGCCAAAGGCCCGACGATTTTGGTGGCCTTATTGTTAGTCTGGGACAGGTACAAATGGGTCAAAGGCCCCAAAGCTGAAATTAGGCCCAAGTACTAGCCCAGGGACAGAAAACCAGATTTGGGCCCCAAACTCTCTCTCTTTATTTTATATATGTTTCGTATTTGTTTAATCGTTTATTATCTAGTTAAATTTAAGGTTTCTAATTCGATTTCCCCAAAAGATAGTCACTTCGGGATTTTCTAAAGACTAAATAATCATGCTTATTTTCCTACTTAAATTACTTTAAAATTTTACTAAATAATATTTTTAATATTTCCATCTCCCCTAAAAAATGATTTAAGTCTTAATTGTTTATTTCCTCTATTTAATCAAGTATGCCTATTTTCTTTAAAAAAAAAAAAAAAACTAGTCAAATAGTTACTTACCGAAATATCGCATGTTAGCGGACATTTCGGGCGCTTTCAAACCCTTCCCGAAATGTTAATGTGAACCTTGAACCCCTTTAAATATTTTCATTAGATTTACTCTTTTAATCTTTTGAAAGAAAAATAGTTTTCTTAATTTTCACTTTCTCAAGCTGAAACCGTCATGATCCACTAGCTATGAGTGTCAATTTATCACCTTAGCTCTACACTTCTTTCTCAAGAAAGCATAAAACCCTGAATTATATTGAAATAAACATACAATATAGAGGTTAAACCACAGCAATAACTCATACCCACTTCAAATTAGCACCAAAATCAATAATAACTAGCACCCATTAAGGCAAACGCATCAATTGGTTACATTGTCAAACCTCCAAGATCGGGGTTTTAGCCAATCATCGTAAAAGAAAGAAATTCAATACCAACTACATCCTCCATGGTTGGGTATTTGAAAATCGAAATTCTAAGATGAATAATATATTCTCTATTACAATACCCAATTGAAATCTCTTGCCAAAATTGCTTAAAATCAACAAGAGTAGTGTTTTTTCTCTCTCTATTTCGTTCCTCACAATTTTGGAATGTTTTCTCTCTCTTCTAAAAATCAATTTATACTAAACTGAAGTGTGGCTTTTTGGGGTCAATCGGCGAGGAAAGTCGGGCTTCACCAACCAGTCGGCAACTCGCTGATCGTCCTTGCCTCTCACCTTCTTTCTTCACATTTTCCTCGTTCAAACACTGTAATTTTAGGCAATCTAGATCGGGATCGCTGATCCTTTCCGCGATGTGCCTTTTAGTCTATTAGCTCGCCAATTTGAATTCACCTTGGTCTCAATCGGTACGTTCGGCGTAACGGAATACAGTTCGCCTAAGTTCTTCTGGTTTCAGGCTCAATGCTTTGTAAATATAGGCGATCCAGGGGTAACTTGGTGATTCGCCGAGTTCTCTTGGCGATCGTCAGGCTTGTTTTTCTCCCTTTTTCTCATCTTGTGTTGTCCTTTTTGCCTATTAGTGTCCTTGGTTTGTTCCTCAACCCATATACCTGAAAATTACAAACCTAACATCAATTTATGGCACAGATTACGCATTTGAGGACAGTAAATCTATATACACAAAATCCTAAATGAGTCCAAATCTTTGACTCATCAATATATATTAAAATATTTTTAAGAAAATATATTTAAAAACTAATTAAATCTCAAATTTTCACATGTGCCACATATATCACAATAATTAACAACTTAAAATATATATATTTTTTTAAATCATATTAAAAATTGATCAACTCTCAAAATATCACATATAACCAGGGGCGGATCTATGTGCAGTCGTGGGGGTGCCACGGCACCCAGTGATCTCGGTTGAAATTCCGTTTATGTATGTATATATGTGTTGAATAAATGATAAATATTAAACTTGCCACCTAGAGAACAAATTGACACACGGTGCCACTAGTGATAGGCTGAGTCTTTATCCCTAAGTACGCGTGATTGATTCTGGATGGATACGTTTTGATTGTACTATTTTATGTTGCACTTCTTCTTTTGCAAAAATGAGAATCCCCACAACGAATCGAACCGCAATGTCAATGCTATTACCATTAGGCTATGAGGACAACATGATTATGTGTGCTTTACTTTATGATATAATCAGTAAATGTTAAATGTTGTAAAACACTTACTTTGTATTTTATTGACTTTTTCTCTCTTTTTTATTTTAAACATAATATATTACTCTTTCCAATTTAATTTATGTGATACACTTTCTTTTTTAGATTATTTCAAAAGAATATTACTTTTCTATTATTAAAAACAACTTTAATTTGTAATTTTTCTTTTATCCTTAATGAAATAAATTTTGGTCATACAAATGTCTAAGATATGTTTTAAATCTTCTCCTCCAAATTTTCTTTTCTTTTTGTCAAATTTTTTGAATTTTGATGCCGAGTTTCTCTTACTCTTTGTTCTATTATCTATATCATATGAATGCATATGAAAAAAAGTTTAGATTATGATAAATTAAATCTTATCAAAAATTTAAATTACAAAATAAAATACATGTTGCATTAAAGGACGACATGAAAATTACACTGAAATCTCATATGATTTTGTTGATCTTTCAAGATTTTTATATTGTGGGTCAAAACATCAACATAAGACTTCGTTTCTTTACTGAAATTATGCATGTGAAAAAAATTTAACCACTTTATTTAAGTATGCTACATAGAGCGTGAACTATTAATAAATATAATAACTATGTCATTATTGAGTGTATTTAAAATATGAAAATTCACCAAGTGCAATTATAGAGGATATTGTTAGAAGGCTTCTTCTTTTTTGCGCCAAGTTGCCATAATTTATTTATTTTTTCGATTCATTTGTCTTTATAAACTCAAAAGATGAATAACCGAACAGCAGTCCCATGTTGCTATTTACAAGGGTAAAATAGATTAAATATTTGATCGGTTTAATGAACATGTCTATTTAAAGGCGATATGACACCCACGACCTTTAAATCCTGGATCCGCCTCTGCATGTAACACAAATATTATTTGAAAAGTATGTTAAAAATATCACAAAATAATTAACAATATTAGGCCCGGACTTTTATATCTACTATGATTTATGAGTGTAGAGACTGGTAAATACTAAATAGTACAACATATCAAAATTTTAACAGCCTAATCCGCTCTATTTACATCCTAATTCATATTCTTAATATTCTCCAAGTTATTCACTTTTACTAGTGCAAATTGGCTGAGTCAATATTCTTACACACAAACACCAAAATATGATTTTATATGTTCATAATCATCCATATGTGACCTACAGTCCACATGAAATACACCTTTTTATGTTCTTTTGTGAGGTTTAACTTTTACTTTTTCTTTTTTTAATAGTTTTTTAAAGGTGAATGGCTTAATAAAAAATGCAAGGAAATAAAAGTAAGATCTGGAACTACAAATAAAAGGCTTGGTATGTAAATATTCATTCTTCTTAGGAATATGTAAGCTTTAAGATTGGAATAAAGCAATTCATATATATACTTTAACATTATGATCATTTCATACAACTGCCCTAGCTACTCGAACATTAGGTTATAATATAATTGATATATAATTGATTGGATGTAAACACATAAGAATTAGCAACTACATTGACATAGTTTAATCTAGGGCATTACACATTCATTTATTAGCCGGGCCGATTGGTTAAAAATAAGCTAGAAGTATTGAGCTTGACACAAATTATTAGTTTTATCTTCAACCTATAGACAATCTTAAAAATACCCTTCTACTAGATTAACTACACTTAGATACACCCAAATCTTACAATATGAGTACTGAACAACACTAGATTAGCCAAATATAAAAAGAATATACATTATTTAAGGGAAAAGGATCTAAAAAATACTCTAACTTTGGCCGAAATTGTTGTTACGATACCAAACTTTGGAAATGACATTTTACCCCATGTACTATTTAATAGTGTATTTTAAAGGTATATATATGCCTATGTGGACATCATAAATATTGCATCATTTTAAATAGTAATGTATCCACGTTGGCACATATATACCTTTAAAATACACTATTAAATAGTGCAAGGGGGTAAAAGGTCCTCCATAAAGTTTGGTATTGTAACAACAATTTCGGCCAAAGTTCGTATTTTTCAGACCCTTTTCCCATTATTTAATTTGAAAATTTATCACTTATAAATATATAAAAAGTATATATTTTATTATTATTATTTGAGTGGACGATTATTTATATTAATTTCTCTTTGATCTAACCATCTTTTGTTTGGCTACTTTTGACTGACTTGATCTTAACAACTGAACGCTGGAAAATAGAGTAGTTGAAGTATCTCTCATTCAATCCAATCTTGTATAGTTATGATGGTACTCCAAATTAATTTTTGTAGTGTCACGACCCAGACCATCATGATTGGCACCCACACTAACCCTCCGGTGGGAGAACCATTTATACTAATTAGCTAACCAACTTAATCAGAATACTAAAGCATTTAAGTTACGGAAGCAAGTTAAATGCTAAGGAAAGAATTAGGGAGTTCCCATAAATTCCAAACAAAAATCTAACAACTAAAACAAATACGGAAAAATACACCTAGAACCTGAAAGTCAACGTACCAAAACTCTAACAAGATCCATAAATCTAAACAAGAAGGGTTACAACCCCAAACTAATGTACTAACAACTAACTAGAAAGTCTAAGTCCGAAATGTGGACATAGACAAAAAGAGAACTCATGGCAGCCCGGAAGAACTGGCTCACCCTTGAATTTGAATGACGATCACTGACCGTCTAAGCGAGGTATGTCAATAGCCGCCTGAAGATGCCCTATACTTAATAAAGAAATAGCAAGTGCAGTATCAGTACACAACCATAGTGTACTGGTAGGATCACGCGGCTATTCCACTAAGTGCAACATATACAAACCATTACAGCATAATAATAACATGCATACACCGGACATATACAATATCAACATCATTTACGAACAACATACAATTTCACAATCCTCAAGATGTACAGTTATGTCAAGTCAATGGTCCTCTCATGGAACCCAAACCCTAACAGTTAGCATACCGGAACGTGGTACCCGATCTAATGTTTATGTCGGAACGCGGCAACTGATCTCATATTTATGCCGAAACGTGGCAACCGATCCAAGTTAGTGTGTCAGAACAAAACACCTGATCCATTCAACAAGCCACAATCACAATCACAAAGTACATTCTCATAATCATACAATCAAGTCATGGTTCATGGCATTCATCAATAATCTTATCCTCATTTACAATTAGTGTGATCAATAGTGCAACATTCGCATACATACACGGATTATAGTGAAGCAAGAACAAACATATATCACACAATCATCAAATCACAACTATCACCTACCTAGAAACAAGCTTGAATCCTCTAAGAAACTTGATTCTTCCCTTTCCAGATTCGTTCCGCGTGTTCTTGGTCTACAAACGATCAATATAACACGAGAATCAATAAACAATAACTAATTACCCAAATTACTAACAATCCTATCAACCCTAAATCAAACTCATGATCCCAATATCCAAATTAAAGCTTTTTCCATCATAATTCCCAGATCAAAACTCTCCTCCATCGATAATTACCCATTAGATTACGTTCTACGGATCGAAAAATGGATTCGGGGAGTTAAAATCTTACCTTTAGCCTCAAGAATGGTTAAAACCTGTCAAGAATACCCCTGGGTTAGTTCCTTAGCTCTCAAGTTCAAAAATTGCAGAATAAAACTTTTTTGGGGTTTATTTCTGACTTAAGTCGTGACTGGCCCGCCACAACGTCCTCACCCCGCTACAGCGGGCCCGCCCTGGCAGCCGAAATCCCGCCTCAGCGGCTTGCACGGAGACAGAGAGCTAAATAAAGAATTCCAAAAACCCCATTTCACCACACACCTTCAACCAACAACACTTAAAAACTACCCGTTCACGCTAAGATCAATTATGCGAGTTCTACTCGCCCGAATTCAATTTTGTAAAGTCGTACGGGTTCCTTAACGTCTTATCTATCTACTCATATGAGAAAATTCATAATTAGATCACCCAATTGCTACCAGATTTCCCTAGATCAAACAGACTCTGATTTCATCCAAATCTGGACTAGGTTGGGAAATCTCCAGTTACTACAAAAAAGTTTTTTGAACCGAAAATTTTCCCCGTTGGCTTTTCAATAACGACGGGAACATGTCGTTACAATAGATACCAATTTACCTATCACTCGTCCCCGAGTGACAAAACTTAGGAAAAATAGGCTAGAGAAGGATGGAGTAGTACCTGAATCGACGAACAACTGGGAATACTTGTCTCGCATGTCCCTCTTGATTTCCCAAGTAGCTTCCTCAACTGGACGATGCTTCTATTGAACCTTCACAGACTTAATCTCCTTGGTCCTTAGCTTACACACATCACGATCAAGAATTGCAATTGGTTCCTCCTTATATCAGAGGTCTTTATCTAACACAATTGAGTCCCATTTAATGATGTAATCTCCGTCACCATGATATCTCTTCAACATGGACACATGAAATACCGGATGAATTCCCGATAGGTTAGGAGGTAAAGCCAATCTATAAGCCACTATCCCTACACATTCAAGAACCTCAAAGGTACCAATGTATCGCGGACTTAGCTTGCCCTGGTTGCCAAATCTCATCACTCCTTTCATGGGTTATACCTTAAGAAGAACATTCTCACCAATTTGAAATGTCATGTCTCTCACCTTATGATCTGTATACTTCTTCTGTCTACTCTGGGTTGCTAAAAGTTTAGTTTGGATGCTTCTCACTTTATCTTGAGCATCCTTCACTAATTCAACCTCCAAAGGTTTCACATCTGCAGCCTCAAACCATCCTATGGTGATCTACATCCCCTTCCATAAAGTGCCTCAAACGGTACCATATCTATGATGGAGTTGTAACTATTATTATAAGATAACTCACACAAAGGTAAGAACTTATCCCAATGCCCTCCAAAATCAATCACACATGCCCTCAACATGTCTTCTAACACTTGAATAGTCCTCTCCGATTGCCCGTCCCTCTATGGATGGAAGGTTGTACTAAAAGTTAGTTGTGTGCCCAATTCATCAAGTAATTTCCTCCAAAACTTGGATGTGAATTGGGTACCACGGTCTGAGATGACAGAGAGGGGCACCCCATGCAACCTCACTATCTCTTTCACATACACCTTAGCCAATTGTTAAGCATTATAATCTATTCTTACTGGAATAAAATGGGTTGACTTAGTCAATCTGTCAACCACTACCCAAATAGAATCAAACTTCCCTAAAGTCTTGGGAAGACCAACCACAAAATCCATGGCTATCATTTCCCACTTCCATTCCAGAATTGGCATTCTTTGAAGCAAACCTGCAGGCCTTTGATGCTCATATTTTACTTGTTGGCAATTTTGACACTTAGCCACAAACTCCGCTATATCCTTATTCATGTCCGGTCACCAATAAATTCACTTCAAGTCTCGGTACATCTTGGTCACACCCGGATGAATGGAATATCGCAAGCCATGGGATTCTGTCAATAATTTCCGAATCAAGTCATCAACTCGAGGGACACAAATCCTTCCCTTAAAACTGAGCACACCTTCCGCATCAAGAGTGGTCTATTGTGCCTTACCAATCGAAGTCTTCTTCTTAAGTTCATTCAAATTTTCATCCTCAAATTGTTTGGCCTTGATCTCTTCAATAAATATGGCCTTAACTTCAATGCTAGCTAACCCACACCTCTCTTTGAGATGCCCAACTGCATGAACTTAGACTCCAAGGTCTAAATTTCTTTAGCCAAGGGTCGCTTGGATATACTCGAGCAAGCTAAACTACCCATACTCACAGGTTTTCGACTCAAAGCGTCTACCACTACATTAGCCTTACTCGGACGGTATTGAATGGTCACATCATAATCCTTTAGTAATTCCATCCACCTTCGTTGTCTCAACTTCAGATCCTTTTGAGTGAACAAATGCTACAAACTATGATGATCAGTAAACACTTCACACTTGACCCCATAGAGATAATGCCGCCAGATCTTAAGAGTGAACACTACCACTGCCAACTACAAATCATGTGTTGGGTAATTCCTCTTGTTCACCTTCGATTGACGCGATGCATAAGCTATAACATTCTTATCCTGCATCAACATAGCACCCAAACCAGAATGTGAAGCATCACAATAAACAATAAAATATTTACCCTCAACCGGTAATGCTAGAATAGATGCGGTGGTCAAGAAAGTCTTGAGATTTTGGAAGCTCTCCTCACATTTTTCAGTCCATTCGAACGGTATCTCCTTTTTGGTCAAATTTGTCAAGTGAGTGGCAATAGAAGCAAAGTTCTTCACAAATCGACGATAATAGCTAGCGAGCCCCACAAAACTCCTAACTTCCGTCACAGAGCTAGGCCGAATCCAATTCTTAACTGCCTCAATCTTTTGAGGATCTACCATTACCCCTTCTTTTGAAACTACATGCCCCAAAAATGCAACCGAAGTCAACCAAAGTTCATAGTTAGAAAATTTTGCATACAACCTTTGTTTCCCCAGAACACCCAGAACAGTACGAAGATGGTCGGAATGCTCTTCCTCACTTTTTGAATAGACCAAAATGTCATCAATAAAGACTATAACAAACGAGTCAAGAAAAGGCTTGAACACCCCATTCATCAAACTCATGAAAGTTGCAGGCACATTAGTCAAACCAAAAGACATAACTAGGAACTCATAGTGCCCATAGCGGGTTCTAAACGCCGTCTTGGGCACATCCTCAGGCCTAATTTTTAATTGATGGTAACCAGACCTTAGATCAATTTTAGAGAAGACTAATGCACCTTGCAATTGGTCAAAAAGATCATCTATCCTAGGCAATGGATACTTGTTTTGAATGGTGACCCTATTCAATTGACGATGATATACACATCCTCATACTACCATCTTTTTTCTTAACAAACAAAACTGGAGCACCCCATGGGGAAGCACTAGGACAAATAAATCCCTTATCAAGAAGCTCTTGGATTTGAGCCTTCAGCTCTCTTAATTATATCGGAGCCATGCGATATGGAGGAATAGAAATGGGACGAGTACCAAGTTCTAAATCAATTCACAAATCAATATATCTATCCGGAGGCATACCAGACAAATCATTAGGAAACACTTCTCTAAATTCTGACACCACATGAATAGACTCAATAGATGGAGACTCAACCTCAACATCCCAAATATGAGCTAAATAAGCCAAACAACCCTGCCCTATCAGTTTCCTAGTCCGATTGGATGATATGATCTTATCTTGCTTAGGGTTGTACACCCCTTCCAGCCCTAACTTTTCCCTTCCTGGAATTTCTAGAGATACAGACTTAGTATTACAATTAAGCACAACACAATAGGGGGACAACTAAGTCATGCCTAAGATTACATCAAAGTCAGTCATATCCAAAATGACCAAATCAGCCCAAGTCTGAAAACCCATAAACAAAATAGGACATACACGATAGACATGAGTGACTATGACAGACTTTCCAACTGGGGTAGAAACATGGATGGAGGATTCAAGTATATCACAAATCATAGCAAATTCTGAGGCAAATAGCACGGATACATAAGAATAAGCAGAACCCGGATCAAATAACACATTAGTCATCCGGTCACAGACAAGAATAGTACCTGTAATCACTGTGTCAGACGCCTCCGCCTCATTCTTGCCCGGAAAGGCATAACACTGAGCACTGTCATCTTGATGGGTGACTTCCCTGTCTGGCTGCACTATATCTTTGCCTGTATTACCATTTCCTCTATCCCCACGGCCTCGCTGATTACCTCATACCCCACCTTGTGGACGTCCTCGACCGTTATTACTATTTCTCGCAGGTACTACTGCTCTAGACTGCTGCTGCACGAAATCCAAAATGCGCGGGTGGGGGAAATCTCTCCTCATATGCCCAAGTTCTCCACAGTTGTAACATGTACGATCAAAAGATAATTTGTTGCCCATTGAAGGTGTTGCTCCCTATCTATCCTGAATCAAATTATGAAGTGGAGTTCCCGAGTAATTACCTGTAGAAGCGGGCATAGCGGACTAAATTGGCATGGTTGCAAGTGTTGGTGTCCCTGACCCTTTGGAATAAGAACCTTTAAAGTTACCCGAGTTCTTGGCCCTTTTAGCCAATGCCTTAGCCTGTCTCGCCTCACCCCCTCCACTTTCTTAACAATGTTTGTTACCTCATTAGAGCTCCTCCCTGCAGAGGTCATATGAACAGATAATACCTGCAACTCAGAGTTTAGTCCCCCTAATAAATAAGCAGGTCCTCTTCTACTCAGTAGTCACCAATTGAGTAGCATATCTAGACAAAGCATGGAACTTGGCCTCATAAGCAGCCACATACCACCTTGCTCCAAAGCCATGAACGCATCCTTCTTGCGATCTCTCAAAGTCCTAGGCACATATTTCTCTAAAAATAGAGCATGAAATTGGGCCCAAGTAAGTGGTGGTAAAAATAAAGATCTGCATTCCACATAAGCTCTCCACCACTACTTAGCCTCACCTTGAAGTTGAAAAATCACGAACTCAACCCCATGTTGATGGACAATTCCCAACTTATGAAGCCTCTCATAGCAATCTAGGATGAACTTATATGCATCCTCACTCTCAGAACCAAGGAACACAGACGGTTTTAACTTCAAGAACTTAGTAAACATCTCATACTCATTACCAGTCATAACAGGACCCAACAAAGGACGAAAGAAAGCATCATTACCTACATTCTCTCCCACCTTGGGGACAGTGTTAGCAATAGGAGGATTGAGTAGCTTGAACAAAGGGGAGCACTCCAAGACCAACCAACCCTTTCAAGAATGACATGATCTGCTGAGCTAAGACTGGGCCTAAGGGAGGAATACATGTAGTCTCAGCCTGCACTTCTTCCCCTTGTCCAACATTCTCCTCCTCTTCAACTTCTACATCCTCCTCTACATCTTCATGGTGCGCAGTAGGGGCCTCATTTCTGGGAGCATCTCCAACCGGTGCTCCATCCCTAGCAGGTGCCACCCTTCCTCGACCTTTACACCTGCCACAACCGCGACCTCTCGCTGCAGATTCCTCAGCTGGAGCATTGATGGGAGCTACTGTCCTGACACTGTTGAACCTAATATTAACCATCTGTGGACAGAAGAGTGAAGAAGGTTAGATACCAATTTGGATCTCCAGTTACCAATTGGATTCAGGTTATAGCACAAAAGAAGACAAGAGAAGACAGAAAGATTTCCTAAAGTCCTACAGTCTCTCAAAGAAAAGTACAGACGTCTCTGTACCGTTCTTCAAGACTCTACTAGACTCGTCTTGGAACATCGAGATCAACGAACCTAGGCTTTGATACCAACTTTGTTACGACCCAGACCATCGTGATTAGCACCCACACTAACCCTTCGATAGGAGAACAACTTATTCTAATTAGCTAACCAACTTAATCAGAATACTAAAGCATTTAAGTTACGGAAGCAAGTGAAATGATAAGAAAAGAATTAGGGAGTCCCCATAAACTCCAAACAAAAGTCTAACAACTAAAACAAATACAGAAAAATATGCCTAGAACCTGAAAGTCAACGTACCAAAACTCTAACAAGATCCATAAATCTAAACAAGAAGGGTTACAACCCCAAACTAATGTACTAACAACTAACTAGAAAGTCTAAGTCCTAAATGTGGACATAGACAGAAAGAGAACTCATGGCAGCCCGGAAGAACTGGTTCACCCTTGAATTCGAACAACGATCACTAATTTTCTAAGCGAGGTCTGTTAATAGCCGTCTGAAGATACCCTGTACTTAACAAAGAAAGACCAAGTGAAGTATCAGTACACAACCACAGTGTACTGGTAGGATCACACAGCTATCCCACTAAGTGCAACATATATAAACCATTACAACATAATAATAACATGCATACATCGAACATATACAATATCGACATCATTTACGAACAACGTACAATTTCACAATTCTCAAGATATTCAGTTATGTCAAGTCAATGGTCCTCTTATGGAACCCAAACCCTAACAATTAGCATACCAGAACGTGGTACCCAATCCAATGTTTAAGCCAGAATGTGGTACCCGATCCAAAGTTTAAGTCGAGACGTGGCAACCGATCCCATATCTATGTCGAAACGTGGCAACCGATCCAACTTAGTGTGTTGAAACGCAACACCTAATCCATTCAACAAGCCACAATCACAATGTACATTCTCATAATCATACAATCAAGTTATGATTCATGACATTCATCATTCATCTTATCCTCATTTACAATTAGTATAATTGTGATCAATAGTGCAACATTCGCATACATACACATATTCTAATTAAGCAAAAACAAACATATATCACACAATCATGAAATCACAACCATCACCTACCTCGAAACAAGCTTGAATCCCCCAAGAAACTTGATTCTTCCCTTTTCGAATTCGTTTCGATTGTTCTTGGTCTACAAACGATCAATATAACACGGGAATCAATAAACAATAACTAAATACATGAATTACTAACAATCCTATCAACCCTAGATCAAACCCATGATCCCAATATCCAAATTAGGGTTTTTTCCACCATAATTCCCAAATCAAAACTCTTTCCCATCGATAATTACCCATTAGATTATGTTCTACGGATCGAAAAACGGATTCATGGAGTTAAAATCTTACCTTTAGCCTCAAGAATGGTGAAAAACTGTCAAGAAAACTCCTTGGTTCGTTCCTTAGCTCTCAAGTTCAAAAATTGCAGAATAAAATGTTTTTGGGGTTTATTTACGACTTAAGTCACGACTGGCCCGCCACAACGGTCCTCACCCCACTATAGCGGGCCCGCCCTGGCGGCAGAAATCCCGCCTCAGCGGCTTACACGGAGATAGAGAGCTAAATAAAGAATTTCAAATCCTCATTTCACCACACACCTTCAACCAACGACACTCAAAAACTACCCGTTCACGCTAAGATCAATTTTGGGAGTTCTACTCTCCCAAATTCAAATCTGTAAAGTCGTACGGGTTCCTTAACGTCTTAGTTATCTACTCATGTGATCAAATTCATAATTAGATCACCCAATTGCTACAAGATTTTCCTATACCTCACAGATTCTGATTTCGTCCAAATCTGGACTAGGTTGGGAAATCCCGAGGTACTACGGAAAAAAATTCGGCCCAAAATTTTTCCCCGTTGCCTTTTCTATAACGACGGAAACAGGTCGTTACATGTAGTTTTTGGTCTAAAGTTAAAAAAAAATACTTTTAAATATTTGTTTTTAAGTCAAATTAAAAAGACAGAAATAATATGTTAATGATAAGTTAGAATTTCTAACTTATGACTTTTGACTTATAAGTCAAAGTTATAAGCTCATTTAAACAAGCTCTAAGAGTATGTTTGGCATTGCTGCTAAAAACTGTTTATTTTTAGAAACACTTTTAAAAAAGTGTTTTTGAAAAGAAAAAAAACAATTTGTGTTTGGCTAATTTATTTGAAAAGTATTTTTGATAAGCAAATTGTGTTTGACTAATCTTTTTTAAAAAATATTTTTGAGAGTCAAATTACGAAAAAGGGTAAGTATCAATGTGTGTTTAATATTAATATTATGTTATAGAGAGAAACTATTTTAAATATCTATTACAAAAATTTTAATTAGCTTAAAATATACATATTCATAATTTTAAAAACCATTCCACAAATTAAACCACTATATACGAAAAATTTACCACAAAAAGAAATATAGTTCTTCATATTTTTAATCCTACAAAAATATTGCTATTACCTTTATTTCTAATTCTGTAACATAAAAGGTAAGGTAATATATAAAATATAAAATATAAATAATAATATATATGGAAAATTGTATAAAACAGCAAACTATTAATTCAAATTAAATGTTATAACCATAGTTTGATTTAATTGTAACCCGTAGCAAACTGTTGTCATTTCGCCTCTCTCCCTGAATTTCTCTCTCGCCACTCTCGTTTCTCGCTGAGCAGTCTCTCCTCGCCTCTCTCACTTTATACAAACACAAATGTATAAAATGCATTTGTGTTTGTATAAAGCGAGAGAAAATTATATATATACATATCTTTTCGTTCCCCTCTCTCCCCTCTCCCAGATCTCGCTCGCCACTCTCACTCGCCTCTCTCACTTTATACAAACACAAATGTATAAATTGTGTTTGTGTTTGTATAAATACACTTGTGATTATACAAATACAGATCTTCCCCTGCCCAGTTTTCTTTTGTCGTTTTCTCTTTCTCGCTTTATACAAACACAGATTATACAATTGATTTTTTTGTATATGTATATCGAAACAGATTATACAATGCTTCTTTGGTATATGTATAGTGAAATATACATATTAATAGTCATAGCAAACATAGAGTTTTCTATGGAGCGCAATTATGCAAACTATAGTTATAACATACAAATACGATTTTTATGTTTGCTATGTGAAAGTTGCTCTAATATATAAGCATAAAAAAAATATATATATAAGAATAATATTCTTGAATGAAACTTAACTAAACTTGTGAGATATGTTAATTAATTAACAAGGGATATTTTGGTAAATATGTATATATGGAAGGGATATTTTAGTATTTCAAAAAGTAATTTATGCTTTTGCTTTTGCTTTTTTTAAGAAGAAATTTTTTTAACTTTTTTCCCAATAGCAGAAAAATTGTTTTTGCTTCCATTTAAAAACAGTTTTAAGAATTTGCCAAACACTTATTTTTCCAAAAAAAAACGAGCACTTTGGCCTATCAACAACAATGTCAGACATGCTCTAAGTCTATCTCAAGCAAATATATCAACAAGAACATACACTACGAAAAAACATGAATTAGCCATGGATAATGTTTTTCGCTAAACAAGAGAAAAGACATAAAGACACCGTCAAAGTTGTCCCATATTTGCATAAAGACACATTAACTTTCAAAGTGTCATATCACCCCACAGAACTATTTAATATCGTTGTAAATGGCCATTTTGACCCATTTCCTCGTCTGGATTGTTACCACGCACATGAGGCACGTCATTCAGTGTTTTCACTGCCATGGACCAATTTAAAAGTGTCACGTGTCATTTTCTTTCTTTATTATTAATTATTTAATCAATTTATGTCATCTTCCCCAATTTTAAACCCAAAATAGTCGTTGATAGCCCTAATTTTTCGATTTCATGGTTTTTTTCCATAGCAAGATCAACGTTGGTTCTCTCTATTTGACGACTTCATCATCTTCCCCAAGAAAATAAGGTAGGAATTCGTTTTATCAAAAAATTAAAACATAAAACAAAAGACCTTATAGAGAAGAAATAAACAAGAGTTGTTGTTGGAGAAGATGGTCTAAAAATCCTTTTCCTCTTACGACGTTGCTCTGAAGAATCCATTTTTTTTTCTTGATTTTTTTTTTTACAGATTTTTTGATCTGTAAATAAAAGGGGTGTTAAAGATTGTTTCTTTTTTCAAAACTAACAAGGAAAAAATTGAATTTGAAGGAGTTTTTGGTTCTTGGTTCTTGGTTCTTGGTCCTTGGTTGTTTTTCTTGTTTTTGCTGGTTTTTTGTGGGTGCCGACAGTGATTTTATTATTATCAAAGTTTTTTTTTGTGATCTTTAGTAATTGTCGGAGAGATATACTACTGAGACTACACGTTTAGAAGAAGAAAAGGAAAAGGAAAAGGAAAGTTGAGAAATAAGAAAAGAAAAGAAAAAACGACTTTCTTCAAAGGGTTGAATTCTATCATAGGGAGTGAGCAACACGCGCGACTACATAGACGAGGGAATGGATCAAAATGACCCATTTACAAAGATAATAAATAGTTTTGTGGGGTAATAGGACACTTTGAAAGTTAAGGTGTCTTTATGCAAATACCGGACAACTTTGATGGTGTACTTATGTTTTTTCTCGCTAAACAATAAATGGTTGTGGCGAATTTTATTTAATGATGTATTAGCAGTGGATTATCAAATAATTTTGTTAGCTATAGGCTATATAGTAACAAATTAGCGGTGAATGTGAATTATACGCTAGTACATTTTACATAATTTTTAAATATATAAATTTTATTTAAAAAATTATAAATTTCATATCTGAATTTATGATCAAATTAAAATCTGAAGTTAGCTCTTAAAATCCAAAAAGTTGTACATTTATGATCAAATTAAAATCTGAAGTTAGCTCTTAAAATCAAAAAAGTTGAAACATCAATTGGAACATACAGAAGGAATATATCAAATTATGAATAATCTTAAATGACCTTCAGCTGATTATATAAAGTCGTATCGATTATAAGACCATTAAAATAATAGTTTGGGATTTCAATTGTATATAGTTAAAAATAAAAATAGTATATATCATAAACTGTTAAATTTGTAGAGAACTTTTTGGATAAAAATATGATATTAATTTTTTATTTTACTTAATGTGGAGATCGTTTTAATAATTGACAAATGGAACAATTTTTTAAAATTGTAGTATATGTTCTTAAGTGGCTATTCTCGTTTATATTTTGATTACTAACATGATCGGACATTAATATTCTTGTATATATATATATATATATACTCCTTTCCTATCCTTCCCTTTCTTTTCTCTTTGCTCTTGCCCTTTTTTCTCTCTTGATGACTCGAACGCACAACTTTAGGGTTGGAAGCGAAGGATATTTACCATCTTGATCAATTCTCTTATTACTAAATATTTTGAAGTTGATCAAAGGTTAAACCTTTTGCATTATCAAAATTTGTTATTGTCTATTTTCAATAAGATTAAATTTATTTTTAATGTCTTTTTTAACTTTGAAGCATTGCAACAAGTTATCATTATATTGAAGCAACACGACACTATCTCAATATAGTTATATCAACTAATTAGTACAATATTATTTTGATATTACTATATCAATTTATCAAATTCTTGAGTCAGATTTATTATTCTAACTTTGTATTATGTTTTTTGATTGAAAATTTACATTGTTTACATTCTTATTTCATAATGATTGTGAACATCCTACCCTCCGTAGACCTCACTTATAGGATTACATAATCAGAGGCGAACCCATATGTACCCGTGAGGGTACACATGCACCCGATAACTTTTTAAAAAAGTCTATATATATATATATTGTGCACCCTTATAACAAAACACGCCTCGACGCACTCGTCAAAGTCGTTGTTTCAAACAGCTACCGCGCGAGTTTGATTCTTGCCAAAGGCTTTTTTTAAACTTTAAAATCAATTTTTTATTTACAATTAACCTTTTAAAAATATTATTTTTTATTAAAACTCATTTTTGCCACCTCATTGGCCGCCCCTTTCTTAACAATCTTTTTTTGCCATCTATCTGCTCCTGTCACGATCCAGACCTTCGTGAGTGGCACCCACACTAACCCTTTAGTGGGAGAACCATTACTACAATCCAAACTAACAAACTCAACCCAAAGTAAGGCATTTAAAGTTACGGAAGAAGGTTTAAATGCTAAGGAAAGAAATAGAGTTTCCATAAAACTCCAAACAAACGTCTAATCAAAACAAATGTGGAATAATACCTAGAACCTAAAAGTCAATGTACCAAAACTCTAACAAGAATCATGTCTATACAAGAAAGGGTAAAACCCCATACTAACATAAGAAATCTAAAGAACTAGTCTAAGTCCGAAATGTGGACATAAATAGAAAGAGAACTCATGGCAGCCTAGAAGAACTAGCTCACCCTTGAATTCGAACGATCACTAATCTTCTAAACGAGGTTTGTCAATAGCCGCTTGAAGATGTCCTGTACTCAACAGAGAAAGTGCAAGTGTAGTATCAGTACACAACCACAGTGCACTGGTAGGATCACGCGGCTATCCCAATAAGTGCAACATACATAAGTCAATACAATAGAATAATAGCATGCATACACCGAACATATACAATATCAACATCATTTACGAACAACGTACAATTTCACAATTCTCAGTTATACATTTATGTCAAGTCAATGGTCCTCTCAAGGAACCCACACCCAAACTGTTAGTGTACCGGGTCGTGGTAGTCGATCCAATGTTTATGCCAGAACGTGACAACCAATCCTATATTTATGCCAAAACGTGGCAACCGATCCAAGTTAGTGTGTCAGAACGCAACACTCGATCCATTCCACAAACCACAATCTTAATCACAAGTATTTTCTCATAATCATACAATCAAGTCGTGATTTCATGGCAAACAATTATTCAATCATCCTCATTGATGAATAGTGTGATAAATAATGCAACATTCGCATACTTACACGTATTATAATGAAGAAAGAACAAACATACATCACACAACATGAAATCACAATAATCACCTACCTCGAATAATGTTTGAAATCCCCTAAGAAACTTGATCATTTCCTTTCCGTATTCTTTCCGCTTGTTCTTAGTCCACAAAAAATCAATTTAATGCTAGGATCAATAAACAAGACTTTAATTACCCGGAATAAAGTCAACACTATCAACCCTAGATCAAACGCATGATCCCACTATACCAATTAGGGCTTTTTCCACCATAATTTCTCGATCTAAACCCTCTCCCATCGATAATTACCTACTAGATTACATTTTACGGATCGAAAAATGGATTTGGGGAGTTAAAACGTTACCTTTAGCCTCAAAATGGTGAAAACGGTCAAGAAAACACCTGGGGTCGTTTCCTAAGCTCTCAAAGTCGAAAAGTGCAAAATAAAACGTTTTTGGGATTTATTTCTGACTTAAGTCACGTCTATCCCGCCACAGCGGTACTTACCCCGCTACAGTGGCCCCGCCCTGGCGGCACAAATTCTCGCCATAGCAGCTTGCACGGAACAGAGAGCATAATAAAGAATTTCCAAACCCCCATTTTACAACACACCTACGTCCCATGACACTCAGAAAATACTCGTTCACGCTAAGATCAGTTTCGGGAGTTCTACTTACCCGAATTCAATTATGTAAAGTCATACGGGTTCCTTAATATATTAGCTATCTACTCATTTGATCAATTTCATAACTAGATCACCCAATTGTTACCATATTTCCCTAGACCTTACTGACTCCAATTTCATCCAAATCTGGACTGGGTTGGGAAATTCCAAGTTACTACGAAAAAGTTTTCCAGCCCAAAATTTTCCCTCATTGGCTTTTTTATAACGACGGAAATGGGTCGTTACAATAGATACCAATTTACCCATCACTCGTCTCCGAGTGACAAACTTATGGAAAATAGGCTAAAGAAAGAAGGGTGTAGTACCTGTATCGACAAACAACTGGGGATACTTGTCTCGCATGTCATTCTCGGTTTCCCAAATAACTTCCTCAATAGGGCGATGCTTTCATTGAAATTTCACGGACTTAATCTCTTTGGTCCTCAGCTTCCGAACATCACGATAAAGAATTGCAATCGGTTCCTCTTCTTATTGAAGGTCTTTGTCTAACACAACTGAGTCCCATTTTATTATGTAATCCCCGTCACCATGATACCTCTTCAACACGGACACATGAAATACCAGATGAACTCCCGATAGGTTAGGAGGTAAAGACAATATATAAGCCACTGGCCCTACACATTCAAGAACCTCAAAGGGACCAATGTATCGCGGACTTAGCTTGCCCTTCTTGCCAAATCTCATCACCCCTTTCATAGGTGACACCTTAAGAAGAATATTCTCACCAGTCTGAAATGAAATGTCTCTTACCTTATGGTCTGCATACTTTTTCTGTCTACTCTAGGCCGCTATCAGCTTAGCTTGGATGCTCCTCACTTTATCTTGAGCATCCTTCACTAAATCAACCCCAAAGGTTTCACATCTCCAGCCTCAAACCATCATATGGGTGATCTACATCCCCTCCCATAAAGTGCCTCAAACTGTGCCATATCTATGTTGGAGTGGTAACTATTATTATAGAAGAACTCACACAAAGGTAAGAACTTATCCCAATGCCCTCCAAAATCAATCACACATGCCCTCAACATGTCTTCTAACACTTGAATAGTCCTCTCTGAGTGCCCGTCCGTCTGTGGATGTAAAGAGGTACTAAAAGTGAGTTGTGTGCCCAATTCATCATGTAATTTCCTCCAAAACATGGAGGTGAATTGCGTACCATGGTCTGAAATGATAGAAAGGGGCACCCCATGCAACCTCACTATCTCTTTCACATACACCTTAGCCAATTGTTAAGCATTATAATCTATTCTTACTGGAATAAAATGGATTGACTTAGTCAATCTGTCAATCACTACCCAAATAGAATCAAACTTCCCCAAAGTCTTGGGAGACCAACCACAAAATCCATGGCTATCATTTCCCACTTCCATTCCAGAATTGGCATTCTCTGAAGCAAACCTGCAGTCCTTTGATGCTCATATTTTACTTGTTGGCAATTTTGACACTTAACCACAAACTCTACTATATCCTTATTCTTGTCCGGCCACCAATAAATTCGTTTCAAATCTTGGTACATCTTGGTCACTCCCGGATGAATGGAATATCGCGAACCATGAGACTCCATCAACAAATTCTAAATTAAGTAATCAACTCGAGGAACACAAATCCTTCCTTTAAAACTGAGTACACCTTCCGCATCAAGAGTGGTCTCTTGTGCCTTACCAATCGCAGTCTTCTTCTTAAGTTCATTCAAATTTTCATCCTCAAATTGTTTGCCCTTGATCTCCTCAATGAGCGTGGTCCTAACCTCTATGCTAGCTAGTACCCCACATTTTTCTGAGATGCCCAACTGCATGAATTTAGACTTTAAGGTCTGAATTTCCTTAACCAAAGGTTGCTTAGTTACACTCAAGCAAGCTAAACTACCCATACTCACCGCTTTTCGACTCAAAGCGTCTTCCACTACAATAGCCTTACCCGGATGGTATTGAATGGTCACATCATAATCCTTGAGTAACTCCATCCACCTTCGTTGTCTCAAATTCAGATCTTTTTGAGTCAAGACACGCTGCAAGCTACGATGATGAGTAAACACCTCACACTTAACATCATAAAGATAATGCCACCATATCTTAAGAGCAAACACTACCGCTGCCAACTCCAAATCATGTGTTGGATAATTCCTCTCATGCACCTTCAACTGTCGCGATGCATAGGCTATGACATTCTTATGTTGCATTAACACAATACCCAAACCCGAATGTGAAGCATCATAATAAACAATAAAGTCTTTACCTTCAATCGGTAGTGCTAGAATAGGTGCGATGGTCAAAAGAGCCTTGAGCTTTTGAAAACTCTCCTCACATTTTTCAGTCCATTCAAATGGTATCTCCTTTTTGGTCAAATTTGTCAAGTGAGTGGCAATAGAAGCAACGTTCTTCACAAATCGACGATAGTAGATAGTGAGCACCACAAAACTCCTAACTTTCATCACAGACCAAAATGTCATCAATGAAGACTATAACGAATGAATCGAGAAAGGGTTTGAACACCCCATTCATCAAACTCATGAAAGTTGCAGGCGCATTAGTCAAACCAAAAGACATAACTAGGAACTCGTAGTGCCCATAGCGAGTCATAAACGCCGTCTTGGGCACATCCTCAGGCCTAATCTTTAACTGATGGTAACCAGACCTTAGATCAATCTTAGAGAAAACGAATGCACCTTGCAATTGGTCAAAGAGGTCATCTATTCAAGGCAATGGGTATTTGTTTCAAATGGTGACCCTATTTAATTTTCGGTAATCTATACACATCCTCATACTACCATCTTTTTTCTTAACAAAAAATATGGGGCACCTTACGGGGAAGCACTAGGATGAATAAATCATTTATCAAGAAGTTCTTGAATTTGAGCCTTAAGCCCTCTTAGTTCTGTCAGAGCCATGCGATATGGAGGGGTGGAAATGGGACGAGTACCGATGTCTAAATCAATGCAGAAATTTATATCTCTATCCGGAGGCATACTAGGCAAATCATTAGAAAACACTTCTCTAAATTCTGAAACCACATGAATAGACTCAATAGATGGAGACTCAACCTCAACATCCCCCATATGAGCCAAATAAGCCAACAACCCTACACTACCAGTTTCCTAGACCGAATGGAGGATATGATCTTAGCTTGCTTAGGCTTGTAAACCCCTTCCCACTTTAACTTTTCCCTTCCCAAAATTTCTATAGTTACAGACTTAGTTTTTTAATTAAGCACAGCATAACAAGGGGACAACCAAGTCATGCCTAAGATTATATCAAAGTCAGTCATATCCAAAATCACCAAATCGTCCCAAGTCTAAAAACCCATAAACAAAATAGGACAAGCACGATATACATGGGTGACTATGGAAGACTTCCCGACTAGGGTAGAAACATGGATGGAGGCATCAAGAAAATTCTGAGGCAAATCGCACGGATACATAAGAATAAGTAGAACCCAGATCAAATAACACATTTGTCATCCGGTCATAGACAAGAATACAACATGTGATCACTGCATCAGACGCCTCTGCCTCTGTCTTTCTCGGAAAGGCATAACACTGATCCCTATCATCGTGATGGGTGACTTCCCTGCTTGGCTGCACTATACCTCTACCTGCGTTACCATTTCCCCTACCTTTGTGGCCTCGCTGATTTCCTCCTCGCCCACCTTGTGGACGCCCTCGATCATTATTACCATTTCCCGTGGGTACCACTACTCTAGATTGTTGTTCCGCGGAATCCAATATCGCGGGTGGGGATAATCTCTTCTTATATGCCCAGGTTCTCCACAGTTGTAACATGTACGATCAAAAGATGGTATGCTACCCACCGAAGGTACGACTCCCTGGCTATCCTGAATCAAATTTTGAGGTGGAGTTCTAGAGTAATTACCTGTAGAAGCGGACATAGAGAACTGAATTGGCCGGGCCGCAAGTGTTGGCCTCCCTGAACCTCTGGAGTAAGATCCCTAAAAGCTGCCTGAATTTTTGGCTTTCTTAACCAATGCCTTAGCCTGACCGTCTCACCTCACCCCCTCCACTTTTTTCACAAAGTCTGTTACCTCATTGAACCTTTTTCCTGCAGAGGTCATATGAACAGACAATACTTGCAACTCAGAATTTAGTCATTTAATAAATAAACGAATCCTCTTTTCTCAGTAGTCACCAATTGCGTAGCATATCTAGACAGGGCATAGAACCTGGCCTCATAAGTAGCCACAGACATACCACCTTGCTCCAAGGCCATGAACTCATCACGATCCCACGAGGTTTGAGGCACATACTTCTCCAAGAACAGAGCATGAAACTGGGTCCAAGTGAGTGGGGGTAAAACTGAAGATTTGCATTCAACATAAGCTTTCCACCACTACTTAGCCTCACCTTGAAGCTGAAAAGTCACAAACTCAACTCCATCCTGATAGACAATTCCCAGCTTATGAAGCCTCTCATAGCAATCTAGGATGAACTCATATGCATCCTCACTCTCGGAACCATGAAACACAGGCGGTTTCAACTTCAAGAATTTAGTCAACATCTCATGCTCATTACCAGTCATAACAGGACCCAACAAAGGACGGAAGAAAACATCATTACCTACATTTCCACCCACCTTGGGGACAGTGATAGCAATAGGGGGATTGGTGGGAGCTTGAGTTGCTTGAACAGAGGGAAGCACTCCAGGACCAACCAATCCTTTCAAGAACGACATGATCTGTTGAGCTAACACTAGGTCTAAGAGAGGAATACATGTAGTCTCAGCCTGCACCTCTTCCTCTTATCCAACGTTCTCCTCCTCCTCAACTTTTGCATTCTCTTCTACCTTTTCATGGTGCGCAAGATGGGCCTCATTTCTGGGAGCATCTCCAATCGGTGCTCCATTCCTAGTAAGCGCCACCCTTCCTCGGCCTCTACCCCTAGCTCTTCTTCTACCCCTGCCCTGACCGTGACCTTTCGCTGCAGATTCCTTAGTTAGAGTATTGATGGGAGCTACAGGCCTGACGTCGTTGAACCTAGTGTTAACCATCTACGGACAAAAGAGTGAAGGAGGTTAGATACCAATTGGAATCGCCAGATACCAATTGGAATCGCCAGATACCAATTGGAATCGCCAGATACCAATTGGAATCAAGTTATAGCACGAAAGGAGACAGATTTCCTAAAGTCCTATAGCCTCTCGAAGAAAAAACACACGTCTTCGTACCATTCCACTGGACTCTACTAGACTCGTTATGGTACATCAAGATCAACGAACATAGGCTCTGATACCAACTTTGTCACTACCCAGATCGTCGTGAGTAGCATCCACACTAACCCTCCTATGGGAGAACCATTACTGCAACCCAAACTAACAAACTCAACCCAAACTAAGGCATTTAAAGCTACGGAAGCAAGTTTAAATGCTAAGGAAAGAAATAGAGTTACCATAAACTCCATACAAACGTCTAATCAACACAAATGCAGAATAATACCTAGAACTTGAAAGTCAATGTACCAAAACCCTAACAAGAACCATAAGTCTAAACAAGAAAGAGTACAACCCCATACTAACATAAGAAATCTAAAGAACTAGTCTAAGTCCGAAATGTGGACATAAACAGAAAGAAAACTCATGGCAGCCTGAAAGAACTAGCTCACCCTTGAATTTGAACGATCACTGATCGAGGTCTGTCAATAGCCACCTGAAGATGCCCTGTACTCAACAAAGAAAGAACAAGTGCAGTATCAGTACACAACTACAGTGTACTGGTAGGATCACGCGACTATCCCAATAAGTGCAACATACATATGTCAATACAACATAATAATATCATGCATACACCGAACATATACAATATCAACATCATTTATGAACAACGTACAATTTCACAATTCTCAGTTATACATTTGTATCCATCTTATGCGAAGACTGGTAGAAAAATATAGAGAAAGGAAGAGAGACCTACATATGGTTTTCATTGACCTTGAAAAGGCCTATGACAAAGTACCGAGGAATGTCCTCTGGAGGTGCTTAGAGGCTAAAGGTGTCCCGATGATTTATATTAGGGTGATAAAGGACATGTACGGTGGAGCCAAGACTCGGGTTAGAACGGTTGGAGGAGACTCGGAACATTTCCCAGTTGAGATGGGGCTGCACCAGGGATCAGTCCTTAGCCCTTTTCTATTTGCTTTGGTGATGGATGAGTTGATGCGGTCCATTCAGGGGAAGGTCCCATGGTGTATGTTATTTTCGGATGACATAGTACTGATTTATGAGACGCGGGACAGAGTTAATGCGAGGTTGGAGGTGTGGAGACAAACGCTGGAGTCCAAAGGGTTCAGGTTGAGAAGGACCAAAACAGAATATTTGAGGTGCAAATTCAGTGATGCGTTGGATGAGGTAGATGTGGAAGTGAGACTTGCCACACAGATCATTCCTAAGAAAGAAAGTTTTAAGTATCTTGGGTCTGTAATCCAAGGAAGTGGTGACATCGACGATGATGTCACACAT